>JAGTTH010000957.1:0-51908 GCA_022606485.1 Agraylea sexmaculata
TATATATCAACAACAATAATATTTTAAAACTAGATGATTTATTGTTATGTTTTTTTCAAATAGTGAGTTACGTAACAACCAATTAACTGCCTAAAAATGAAAGAATGAATCGAGAGTTACATAGCTCGCTGTTTTAAAAAACCGGTCCCAAATGTCAAATATTCAATTTGTAATATTTTAAAATTACGGGTTTGAAACAAAAATTGAAGTAATTTAGGCTGAAATATTATTTGAAATAAAAAATAATAGTTTAAATAACAGGTGGAGCGATATCTTCAATCTTTATTATGAGATGTTTACATCAGTTTTGCCTCAACGAATTGCAGTTTGAAATTGCAAAACTGATCTAAACGTCCCATAACCAAGATGGCGGGAAATCAAAATGGTCAATATATTTTTTTTGAATATTTAAACAATAATAAATAACAATAAAATACTACTTTTCAATTTCTTCACTAATTAAGAATCCACAAGAACTGTATATTGTATTTAAAATCCGATAAATAGATTTTCTTATTGGAATTTAACCTTTAATGCGATCTGGTCAAAACTTGATTTGAACTTATATAAAAATTGTTACCCGGGATCGTGATGAAAATTATTAAACGATATTGGGGGGGATTTATTACTGTGTCATGTGCTAGTATTAAAGATTTGCATGGTGAAGAATATATTTTCTATGCTTAAGAAGATAGTGTCATGTTGCTGAAGACAGCTGTCTGAAAATCTTGGTTAAAGCGATTCCACATTGTGGCTTAGTAGTGATTATGGCTGTAGGATAAGAGCACCTTCACCCTCTTCTGAAAAGACTTCACTTCGATTTAATCTTCAGCAGATGCATTATCTCGACCGCATTAAAAATCCACCATGGAGTGCATCGGCACATTTTGAATATTTGAGCTGGTGCAAGGACAGAGTTGTCCGCGGTTTAAGCCTTTCGATGAATTATTCATAGCAACGATCTAATATCGTCGGATAGTTGCTACTACACTTGCTCCTCTGCTGACTACACTCTCCTGCTCCTTGTCTAATGAAACTAGAATGCTGACCGATCGATTTGATAATAGATTGTTTGCGGCAGAAGCATCTCGGTGCCTTCATCCTCTTCTAATTGCCTAGTTTGGACCTGACGCGTCTCTCAATGCTAATGCAAATTGCCAATATCAACCAACTTCGAACTCCTTGACCATACTGAATATATGTATTCATCAGAATATTAGCAATCTACAATAGAAGAATATCTTTTTCAGAATAAAAAACAAATAACCGAAATGGATAACGACTCATTGCTGTGTGGTGACCTGGGAAACCATCATACAACATTCTACGGAAATAGTCAAGGTGGCTCAAAGGACTCAACAAGCTGTGGTGTCAACTTAAATTTTGTGATTGCAAGCTTAAATTTATTTATTAGCTGTGAATATAATAAAATACAACTTTGGTTAAAGTACGTGTACAGAATGTACATAATATGTATAAATCTTTTTACATTTTTCTAACATTCATTAATATGTTATATAATATAATTATTATATTTTGTTTAAAATAGAACTTGCATGAAATCAATATTATAATTTATAACTACACAGTTAGCGAGTTTATTTAAAACGGTTTATAGGTATCTAAAAATCATTACAATCAAGTATAAATCTATTACAATTAACAATACAAATCGATTGCTATAATTAATTCAAAATATGCTATTAATTAATATAGCAAATAAAATTTATGTATATAATTTGTAGCAAAATAAACTTAAAATATTTCTATTCGAGAAATTATTTGAAATATACAAAAAAGAATTAACTTAAGTAACCTAGTACAACCTAAGTAATAGACGAAATTAAAAAAGTGAGTTTTATTGCGGTAATAAAAATAGCTCACTCTCACAATACAACTCTACGTTTAACTATTTAATGTCGTAATTTTAAAGGAATTTTTCACTTCACGAATCTCCCTACGTAGGTATATTTTCATATTGGAACGTGAATTTTAAATGCACGATTGGATTTTAAGTCTGAATGCTTTCGATAGACGTATTGAAACATTTTACATGAAGTCTGGATTCAGTAAACGCACTTGAATGGCGAAGTCCGCAACGACAACGAGTCCGAGTCGTTAACTTTTAACGATCCGTTATAAATGCGATATCGAGACACGTAAAAACTTGGCACTCAAACACCCTCGATGTTATTATTGCACCTGATGATGATGATGATGACGAGGACTCTTCGGGGAGGAAACGGAAGTTTATCGTCGCCGTCGGGTAGGTTTGAATATGGGGTGAATGTTAAGGCTTTGCTGAAGTCCGGCTGCTGAAAATTTACGTTGACAGCAAGTTTGAGCATTAATTTATTATGATGATTTTAGCGATTCTGAAATACAATACAGCCAACAACTGGCAACTCCACTGAGCTGTTTTCATTTAATTATCACGAAGAGAGGAATGGGCTCCCTTGTTTATTTGTTCAATATTCCGGAGAGTTTTCCAAATCGGATTCATCTTCAATATATTAATAACGATGTATCATGGCATATAAACCTGCTATTATTCAATAAATTTATACACAGTTGGGATTTCAAAAATGGGAAATCTCGTCGATTTTATTATTTCAAGTTGTGAAGTGGATTTAACAATATAAAATATCGAACAGAATAAGACAAGAACAATTGATCATCAATATATATAAATGAATACGAAAATTTTTAAGTTGTTGATATTGTTGACGTCCGGGTGAAATTGTATAATAAAATAAATTTATTTAAAATAATTAATACTTTAAATAAATATGTAGTAAATATTAGGTACAGGTAAAATCTACCCCTCAAGGCGTATCATCGTAAATTTCAAAAGAAGATTCTCTATGTATTTGCACTTTTTCCATGCAAAATTAACTCGAGGGTGGATTTTTTTCAATTTGTAATGAAAGTAGAAAAGGGCGTTGAGATATAATTTTAATTTAATATTACACAGGCCATTTGCAGCCCCGAAAAGACGACAAATGCAGTATCTTCATTTTTATCTTTTCTAGGAGGGATGCAACCCTAATAAGTTGCAATAACCTTTGGTCGGCCATACTATCATATTTGATGATATTCATACAAAACGTGTGCTATTTGGCTTTTAACCCCGAATAAAATATACATATCTCTAATGGTTTGACTCTTGTCTATTTTTAAATATTTAGATTTTAATAAAGATATTGGAAATTAAGTAATATTTCTATATTTGAATTATGGTAATTTTATTTTTATTTAATATATTTGATTGGGTTATAATTATAGCTCAGAGATTTCCAGTTAGTACAATAACGATATTATGCACCCTTCTTTTACGGGGAGGGTAAATTGAAGAAGGTGTTGCGAAGAGAAGTTGAATTATTTTTACCAAGTGTGTATAAAAGTTAACCGCAATAGTAACTCCCGAGGGTTCATGGGGTTTTGCACCCCATTCCCAAACCATGTACTGTTTTGCACGTGGAGAAAGAGGATTTTTTTTACAAAGTGGACCGCCGCACTTGAATGCAAACTGCGAAATTTCACCACAGTGGTCTACTCTAGAATAGTTACTTCTCGGAAAGGAATAAAAAAATAAAATAAAACGACCTTTTAAAAAGCCAATAGAGGATACCGGAATGTATTACGAAAAGAATCTCGTCTTAAAAAACGTTAATTTATGGAAGAAGGAGAAACCAAAAGTCGAATTAAAATCCACCCTATTTATTTGCACATCTCATAGAAGTGGGGATTTTAATGGGAACTCTTACTTTTATCAGATATTAAAAAATGAATAATAGACAGTAAGGATGCAAATATTGCCATAAATTTTAATATTAAATACACTGTATAAGCCCTGTTCTTTTTGGTAGTTATTATTATATTTTTTTGTGAATATAATCTGTTCCAGATCTTCTATTTATAAATAATTGCAACGGTGTTCACCTTATAATCCTGGAAATAAGAGTAAACTTGGATTGAGACGATCGATCGATTAGGATTTAACAAATCAACTTAAAGCAGTATTTAAACCTTTAAACACTACTTTCCTGAACTGTTTTGCTAATAGAATTATATAAAATACTTTAATGAATAATTATGCATTCATAATTCTTTTTTTTCAAACATCTTTTATTTTCTTCAACGTGTTTAGTATTTAGTCATCAATGTATGTATATATATATATATATATATATATATTTATATATATATATATATATATATATATATATATATATATATATATATATATATATATATATATATATACTATTCATAGTTTACCCTTAAATTAAATTTTTGTATTATTTAGTTTCTACATTGATGATTTTATTTACTATTTAAATTTGCTGGTTTAGAAGCAATAAAATCCAGGTAGCTTTCGGTTGTATAATCATGAATCAGGACTCTAGGGCTTTGTAGTTGCAAACGTAGGCGGAAATGAAAAGTGGAAGGGTCGTGAAAAAGCCTTTTAGAGTGGTCAACGTTGAAAATGAGTAAGTAATGAGACCAAAGTACCACTTGTCCATCAAACGATCTACTACTTAGTTAATTATGTTCACCAATTAGGCCACAATCCCTTCTGATACACACCATAATATGTATTTTGAAACAGGCCATGGTGTAAAATAAATCAGTTGGCCAAAATAGTAATTATCGCCGGAATGTCCGCATTAATCAAATACCTTTTGATAAATTGGCCAGTCTAAAAACACAACCCTCTTCACACCCCGTCGCGTTTTATTTAATCACCATAGATGCAAGAAAACATTTAAAATTGATTTATTAAAAAAAAAATTAAAAAAATTTCAGCTCACTGATCGATATTGTTAGTATTTTTTAACCCAGTTATACCCGAAAGCTATTTGTATAGTCAAAGGTGCCAGAAATACGTATGTATGAAAATTGCAATACTATTTTCCGAGAATTTCGAATATCAAAATTGAGTTTAGTTTTGGTATTTTAGTTGAAACAATACCGAAAAATATCAAACAGTATTTAAATTTCAACACATTGTTCCATTGTGTTCCAACGTGAAAGCATTTATTTCATAATATTATTTTAACAAATTATATAAAGCATCAACAACTTGCTCTATCTATCTCATTAGTAAATTTTTTTTTGCACATTTGAAATATGTTTTATGTATCAAAATCGCTTGATATGGAGCAATTAGTGAACTGTTTCATGTTCAGGAGTCATCAAATGAGCTGAAAAAATATACAAAGCTATCATGTGGAATTTAACAAGTGGGCGCAGAACTCGTTTCAGTTTTATCAAATGAAAGCAAAATATTTTTACGTTTAAATAATTTAAGATCGGATAAAAGGTGTTTTCCACCCACTTGACATATTTGTACCATAATTGTCAACAAATTCTAAAGTAAATAAAAATATAACGTATCGATGACTCATATGAAGTTATGAAACATATTATTTTAAAATTGCCGACAAATATAAACCAAACCAATTTATCTCAAGATAAATTATTTTCCCTATTAAATAATTTATTATATAAGAGGAAACTGCGCTTTAGAATATGACTTTCCATGTCTATGAAGAAGTTAAAATGGTTTAACAATGGTTTTACAGGAGTACTACTTATACCAAAAGGAACACTGACTAATTAACGTTTAATTACATCTCGTCTTCTCTTATTTCTACTTTTCCTTTCACAGTCTAATCACGATGGATACAATGACTTTAGTTAGCAGTTGAAAAGTTTCCGGGAAAATGCCCTCTAATTACTGCATTTTGAACGGATGATTTTAATTTATTATCGTGATGCAAGCAAAATATAAATTAACTGTCAAATGACATCCAAGATGTTAATTATATAAATTTATGAAAATAATGAAAAATTATAAAGGTATTGATGACGTTAAGTGTTCGAAATTGTTTATAATTTTCAGTATTCGGATATTTAAGAACGATCTTTAGCTTCAATTTATATTCCACTCGACTTGTTAGTTTAATATATTAATACAGGGTGGACTTAAACTAACTGAGAATATTTTAAGGGTTGGTAGAATATCGAAATAATAATTGAAAAAAAAAATGCATTAATTAAAAAAATATTAATAACATTAATAGTGCTTTTGGAATAGAATTTGGGCCACCATATTAGAATGAACTGATATATTGTGTCTGTTATACGTAATTATTAATTATTTTTAAAATAATAAAAATAAATATATATAAATATATATATATATATATATATATTATATATATATATATATTATATATATATATATATATATATATATATATATATATATATGTATATATATATATATATATATATATATAATTTTTTTTCGATTATTCTTACGATACCCTACCAACCCCTAAAATATTCTCAGTTAATTTAAGTCAAGCCTGTATTTATTATTATGTCTATTTAATATGTATGTATATGTGTTCATTCTTTGTCATATCATTCCATGTAAAATTATTGTTGAATGTATAATAATTATGCTTAAAAGACATGGCACTGTTGCCTGAACAATATCTGAATAGAAAGCAACACTTTGAATGTAAGGAACTCACTCATAATAGTGTTAATGATATGGTTATTTTAAATTTTTTAATAGGTAGCAAGAAGGTGTGGTATTAAATTAGAGATGTAGAGCAGTGGGTGGCTGTAGAAAATAGTAGCAGTAATCCAATTCAGTTAGGTTTGTTTACGACGTGATTTTTCCTGGCACTGCAGGAAATACTTCAAGCTACTGGATGCACAAATATACTGGGGCCTCACACACTAACCTGGCCTTACACATATTCTCAAACTAGATAAGTTATCAATTTATTTCGACTCAAATCTTACGTAAAAAATAAAAAAACCTTCCGAAAATAATGTATGAATTTAAGAAAATTAAAACAAAAATTCCACTATTTTGACAAAATAAAAATGTCTGCGAGTCTGAGGCCTTTCGACAAGTCTCGAGTGGAAATCAAGCACAAGATGTTAATCTTAATTCATAATGCATGAAATTTAACAATTTTCAGAAGCATTTTTTGTATTAAAATCTACGATTTAAACAAAGCTTTTAAATGGAATCTATATGTACAGATATTAAAACTCTTAATTAGGATAATATCTGTATCGATATCGATATATCGCCTACTCCAGCATATAATATCGTGCTAAGTGCAAAAAATTATGCGTGGTCTTAAGTCTTTATGGATTGACCCACATATTGCATGTATGAAACGTCAGAAAATGTTGATTTTCAATTATTATTTAACCAATTATGTGGGACTTTTTCGAAATAGAAAATAGTCTTATTTGACCGGCAACTAATGTAGATTTATCCATTATCTATTACACATTTCAGGTCCCTTTCAATAGAAAGTATTTAATCGTAAATTGTTATATTCTATAAATAATATTTAAACCGAGTGAGACGTGACAGGCAGTGTTACCAGATTGAATATGTGGCTCAGTTCCATAAAGACTTTTTTTTGCACTTACGATATTATACGCTGGAGCAGGCGATATGTATGTAGGTATATAAAAAACCTTCAAACAAAAAAAAATATTCATAGAGGTAGTGAGATTCAAAAAAATATATCTCAATTAAATGATTTAAAATAAAGGGTTATTTTTATGATAAATTTTAAATGCAAAGTTTGAGGATATATGAAAAGTAAGGTAATGGTTTCAGGAGATCCAATGGCAGTTTTCTGTAGAATGTAGCATATTGCACGTTTTATAATTATTTATAAAATAGATTAGACTTCGAAGGTAAATATTAAATTAAAACAAATTTATGAAATTTAAATTGAATCTAAGTTATTTGCTTATTCATTGTTTTAATTTGAATATGGGGATGCGATCGAACCACTTGAATAAACAGCCTTAATAGGAACGCTATAAAAATGGCTCGCTTCTTTCTCGATACCGTTTCACCCTCGTTTTCTATATGGAGGGATTCGAATCACGTCCACCGAGAATCCGATAACGGTACCACTTAACCGCGGATAATTTGTCTCGGACACAATCAATCCGCGATCGTATAAAATATTCAATATTATGAGGATTTCGAAGCCCACCGGAATTATTCAGTCGCGCCCGTAAAAGTGTGGTAGGCTTTTACTATCATCCATATATTTATGGTGTTTATATATGAGTTGCTGATGGACATTATATAGATTTCCCATGGGTTTGCACGGGGGCCACCCCGGGCTTCAAACCGGTACTCGTTTGCTTATCACGACGAATCAGAACATACCTGATCGATGAAAATGGAATTCATTTGACATCAGCATAAATTACGTTAAAATATAATAGACAGCATTCCTATTTTCATGTCAATTACAGGGGATACGGGATTGATGTATGAAAAAAGGGATGCTTTAATTTTCCACATTGAATTCATTAAAAATTGATTAAAAATCCACTCTTTTTTCCCCAATATTCCGATGGGAATACTTTTAATTCGTTATGTTTTAATCGAATATGCATACAAATAAGTGAAATAGAGGCTAATTCATTTGGACGGCTCGACGATGAAACCACATTTTCAGTACAGGCCGTTTTCGTATGCGTAAATTTATATATATTTTAACAGGCTTTATTTTTCCCATGCACTGCATACATTGTTGCCAATTTAACTGTGGTTTACGAATATAACAAAATACTAACGAATCCCAATCCAAATATATGCCCTATTTAAAATATATTATACTGACACTTTTATACATTTGCTATACAAATTGTGAAACATGGATAGTGAAATTTAAAGGGAAAATCTTCCATTAAATAAAATACCCGATTTATTCAATGTAAAATTTATTACATTGTGTATTTGTATGTAGAAACTTCACTTATTATGTTTGAATAAAAAATTATATAATATCTACAGTATATTCATGTATATTTTAATGAAATGCGTCATGCGTCGGTAGAAAGTTTTGTACATTCATCAGAAAATAAGTAATTAAAAGTTTAAAACTTACTAATTAAAGGAGTGTTTCGTATACTATAGTACAAACAATTTTCATTGCTTTTTATTAGCTATAAAATATATCGCACATTTTTTTGTCAAAAGTTGAAAATTAGGCAATTATTGTTAAACAGAAAACTTTAAAAGGTCAAATAACTTGCAAATTTATAATTAAAGGACTGTTGCTATAAATGAAAAGTTGTAGCAGTAATGTATTTCCTAATTTGGGATCCGTTTACGTCACTGAAGCTTATGGTGTGGTTCACGACCTTTACATTACAAATACCATTCTTAGCCAAAATTTTAATTAGATTCTGCTTTGATTGCACTGAACCACACATTATAAAATAAAATAACAAAATATATAAATGAGTCTATTTACAATATTCTCTGTGAAATTCCTACAATTAAATTATATACTCGTATTTTTACTGCACTGCTACGCCGTAGTCTGATATCGACAACGTGTTTAAATATTTTATTATATAGCAAGTTATTCTACAGCAAAGGAGACAGACACTCAAAATAAAACGACATCCGCAAGAAAGCTCAACAAGTAGGTATCCTTTGGTGAAACGAAAACTTAGCAGTGCAAAAAAAGTAAATGCAAATTCACACGGTGAATTTGTTCAATATTTTAAAATAAAATAATATTGATTGGAAATCGGTGCATTTACTTGTATTATCTTGTTTTTAAATTATTTGGTAATTTAGATAAAACCAGGAATCGCATTTTTTTTAAATTATAAAACATTATGTTATATAAATAAAATTACTATTTGTGAGTGAGATTTAAACCTTTATTTATCAGTACACTGATTCAAATAAATACACAGAATATATACTCAATAAACGTGTTTTAATTTCCCATTAATTAAAAATATTTTCGATTAATTCAATTAGACCTTATTTATTTGTATACAGACATATGTATATTTTGAATATTATTTTATTAAATTTTACTTTTGTGATCTTATTAAAGTTTTACAGGTCATCAATAGGTTGGCTCTGCCCAAACACTTTAAAATGCAGGACATCTGAGTAAGTCGAATTATCATACTGGATTTTATTAATATTATTATAATTGCTAATACATTTTTAAAATATGTTAATACATCATGTAATTAATTAACCAGCGTAAGAAAGACCTCAGTGGTTATGGGTTCTAATCCCGCTCAAGTAAAAAATGATTTAATCGGTTATTAAAATTGGGAGATCGGGAATAATATTAATATAATCCCGATCGATTATATTGATCCAGGTTTAATTTGATTTCCTGGATTGTAAAATCAATACTGAGGCGATCATTATTAACCTGTGTAACTAGTAATAGTTAAGATCATCGACAGAAAATAATGTTGTTGTGTCTAAAAATCCATCCCAAAAACCCTCTCGCGACGTATATAAGTAAATAATGAATACTATACGGGTGAATATATTCGGTACACAATCAATGTTCATTAATAAATATTACGCGATGATTAAGTGCATTTTATATATACTATACATATTTCAGAATAGTGGGTTAGTATGGCCTGGTACAATTTGATGGTCGAGTGAGCAGAAGTGGCGCGGTTATGATAGGCCTATACCATGTCACACTGTATGCACTAAGGGGTGCCACAATGACACTACCCTATCATCTATTATATGGATTTGCAATTAAATTGCTGAATTAGATACCGCCACTACCATTGATTGATGGCCTGCTCATATTGTTCGCCGATGACTGCTCAAAGTGAAGCTCATCACCATGGGATTGCTAAAACTCCAGATTCGTATTAATTATATATTCTAGTTATTCGATACATTATATAGCACTGTGGAAATCGACTAATTGATATATGAGATATATTTGGCGTTTCTCACTACATGACCGACTGCCAAATGAACCAAAACATTCAACACACCATTCCACAGGAATAAACTTCATAATTAATTATTTATTTTCAAAAACATTAAAAGTATTAATAAGACTGAAAACAGATAAATATTGAATTATTGGATCACAGCACAATAAACAGTTAATTATTATAATGCAATTAATAATTTTCATCAATAAACTGAAGCTTGGGAGAGGGTTAAGTCCATACTCAATATAATAGAGTGTTAGTGAGTAATGCTAGAGCTGATTGTATTGATGCATATAGGAATAGAGCTTGGTAGTATTTATGTACACGCACACGCACCGCACGAACACACTCTCATTATTCTATTATTTTGAAGACGGTCGTTAGTCTTTTTAGAAGGTTAAGATTGGGATTCCTAGGCGTGCGTCGCCGTAAAGGTACACCGCAAAGACGGTAATAGAGTTGCTTTGATGTACTTTTGATCGGTTTTTTGTTAATAAGTGCCTCGCCCGAGGCCCAGATGAGGCATTAACTAACAAAATACCGATCATAAGTGTAGTTAAATAGCTCTACCATTGTATTTACGGTGTACCTTTATGGTGACGTATACCTGGGAATCCATTATTTAGGCATGCACATTGTCGTAGCACTGTCGTAGCATCTTACGTAGTCAATGTTTAAAGCAGTAGACATCCATATAGAGTTCTAAGATCTTAGCAGACATTCATACTTATTGACAAATTATTATTTAAATTTACATCGAGTTAAATAAAAAACGGTATATTTTATTGGTGCTAAAAATAAACTACAATTTATAAACTTAAACAGCTTTCCATAAACACCAATCAGTTATTACGTGAAAGTTTCCACTAGTATTTATATTTTATTAGAAGCACATGAGAATTTTCAACTACTTGTCCCAATTGAATCCACACAAATTTCGTTCAACTTTGGTTGTTCAATAACGAACCTTTGGCAAAATACCAACAAGTATGATTTAATACACATCGCTTAACAAGGGTTTCGGTAAACTTTCACTTTTCGAAGTGGTAGGTACACGATCACACATTATACTGAAAACAAGTTATGTGTACCTATTAAATGAACAAATGGAACAAACTAGTAGCGGATACAGGAAATGTTGTCCTGTGTATTCTGTAGATCCTTTGTGCCTGTTAAGCGTTCATTACGAGGATAAACTGAACAGACTGTAATTTAATACCTGCAATAATTATGACAAATCCGTCCGAAATTATGACATTCTGGTGGTTTTTTTTTAACCATATAGTTACTATGCAAAATAAGGTAGCCGACTTTAATGTCACTAGGTAGACCTTTATTATTTTGGATCGACAACCCAACTGACCTATTCAATTTAAGTTGAATGGAATGCGAAATGATATTGCGGCGATGCCAACCTTGTCAGCATTTTTTCTGATTGTCTCTCACCTGAACTGCAAAGGTGGACGATTCCACTGATTGGACTCTTTCAATATTCATTAACTGAAAATTCAGCAGTAATTGAAAGCCCTTTGATCCCTTTATGGCAATTATAAGATTCTTAAATAGCATTGCATAAAAAAACAATTAAATATCATATGTATATATATTATTATTATTCTATGGAGAAAATTAAACATGGCACTTAAGATTTTAATTTTAAAATAAAATGTTTCGATTGATTAATCGAAATCTATTCAATTCAATTCATAAATCGGTTATTAAATCATACCTAAAAAAATTGACACTAATAAACAGTACTTTGATTGGTTTTGCCATATAATATAGAAAATCATAACTTAACATATTTTAAGTGATCTTCCAGTCGTAATAAACAATTTATAATTTAATAGTAAAAATATTTTTTTTTTAGTTTCGCAAGATTGCCATTTTCCATTCTCTATTTAAATGAATTGGTTGACGCGTAAAGGCAACAAGCAACAAGACAACCGAGGGTGAAAATCGTTCGTTTTTATTTTGAACACCGTAAAATTGCAGTCAAAGTTTAATTCAGGGCCAATAAAAAGAGAAGACAGCCTCAGCCATTGTCGCTTTATCTTTATGACACTCTTTTTATAATGAGATGGTCGCGATAAACTTGAAGATAGTCTCCAATACCAGACTCGATTATTGCCTCTTCCTTCCCACTCATTCTATGACTTGTTTTATCATTTATTTTCTTTTTGAAAACAAGCCAACATTGATTCAAAACAAAGATTAAATTCACAAGGTGTTTATTTCTCAATACTACAATTAAAAGTGATGTGTTTATTAGTTTTTTTATCCTTTCAAAATCATACGGATTAATTAAAAATTAGTCATGATATATTTATTTACATAATTAACGCCCCGAGGAGCTTGTTAGAGAGTTTTTACAAACTTATTCGTAAATTTTCTGTCCGTGATCTTAACTATTACAAGTCACATAGGTTACCAACAGAGCGGCTCTGTTTGAATAATAATAACCTTACAATCCAGGAAATCAGAGTAAGCCTGGATCAAGACGATCGATCGGGATTTTATTAATATTATTCCTGATATCCCAATCGTAATAACCAATCAACTCTTTTTTTTACTTGAGCCGGATTTGTACCCACTCGCCTTATCCACTGAGCTGATAATAATTATAATCTTCATATTTTTTATTCCTTCATTTAAAATGTAGTTCTACTGGTACTGCATTTTTACTTTAAGTTATGTTATCGATGTTGTTATTGCCATTAAAAAATATTTTTAAATTAAAATCTCTGGCATACTAAAAAATTGTCTCAAAATTTACCTTAAAATCCAGGAAATCAGAGTGAACCTGGATGAATACGATCGATCGGGATTATGTTAATATCTCCGATCAATCGTCTTCATCCAGGTTCCCGTTTTCTTAGTCAAAAAACCTTGAGCGGGATGTACAGCTATATCAGGTATTTTAATTTCTTTATACTAAAATTATGTCTCTACTAAAAAAACAAATTTTTCACAATAAATTAAACATGTCCATCATCATGTTATCATCCGAAACTGTCTACTGTATAATATATTTAGTGAAAGGCGGAATGTTATTATTGTGAGGGTCGAGTGTCTTATATGTCGTTGTCCGCCATTTTGTAAGATGAGTATCAACAAGATGGCGGCTCTCTCTAGTAAGTGAGTGTCGTGATGAAAAATTCAAAGAAGTGGATGAAAGAACAGAAAGAGAGTCGGTCTTGTAGAAGGTCGGACGTAATTTGAATAAAATATTTTAATGCCAACGTCAGTCCGGTTCCCCTTAAGAATGTCATACCGAAAATGGGACTCGATTTTTCAGCAGAAATGCACCACCATTAGGCTGAAAGGAAACTGCCTCCGTCTAGTAATAATATACGTAAGATCACCTTACATGATATTATTAGCATTAAATAATTAGACCACTTGAGTACAATTCAGATTGGATCAGAATTAACCTTGATATATTTTAAAATTGTAAAAAATAATATGCAAGTTTCGTAATGAATTAAAAAACATTACAAACAGTAGTGCTTGAATTCATTAAGAAATATACTTTATAATATTTTTAGCAAATATACATGGAAATTCAAACGAAAATTAAAATTCATATTTTTTAGGTCATTCATGATTTAATCAATAATATATTTTAATAAAAAAATACTTAATCCAAGTAAGCTTTAAATTAATGATATATTTATTAATCTTACTTATTAGATTTTTTTAACAAAAACAATTATACAGGGTGGACTTAAACCAAGTGAGTATATTTGGAATCATATTAATGCCATAATTTTAGAATCCGCTGTTTCTGTGCCGTACTCAGTAGTGACTGTAATAATTAATCAATTATTTTTAATTAATAATATAAATATTTAATATTTTTCAGTTAATTTTCCGATCATTACGATCATTATTAATTTTCCGAACATATCAACGCCTAAAATATTTTCAGTCCACCTTGTGACATATAATGTCGCATTTCGAATTAAACTTTATCATTCCTCATATTGCTTAGAGATAAAAACATTAAATAATTCAATATAATTTATGAAACAGCAACAATGAAATATAAAATATAATAAAATCGTCATTATTGTTATAATCTTAAACTATTTAAAAAATATAGGATGACCATCAAATATTCAAGGTGACATGACTTGTTTGCTTATAAAAAGTGTATAAAAAATGTAAACTGTTTCTTTGGTCGAGTTTTCAAATTTAAATTAGGATCGCTCAGTTTTATAACTTGGGCTTGTCAAAAGCAAACAGCTTTCAAAAGGCCAAAGTAGAAAAAGTTTAAAGATTTCACCTAAAGAATATTAATTTAGCGATTGTATAGTAATTTTAATTTACGTTGTTTGACAATATATACAATCAAATAAAATTACCTGCATAGTTTTTTATGGTAACCGAAAAGTAATTATTATTCTGTTTAAATTGGAAAGTCATAGCTTTAGAATTTATACAAAACGGTCAACATCAAAAAGACAGAGAGGGTCAAATTTTATAATTTATTTTAATCACATGGTTCGACGATCTTTGAAGTATCAAACGAGTTTACGAGTATATTTTCATATTAATTGAGACCTACAAATTTCATAAAGTAAAGATTTATTCAAACACATTTTGATTACTATGTGGCGTTTTTTATGCCAATTTGTGGAATATGAAATATTTTTCAATATCAAATCGATTAATTCTTTTCAGAGTAATTTTCGCCTGTCAAAAATGAACGACGTTCAAATATTATTATTGAAGATATACTGTTTATACAAAGGGAAAAACTAGTATATGTGCAAAAGACAAACTCCCCTACAAATAATGATATTTTAGTACACGTTCGTTAATTCTAACAGAAAATAATAAGCAATTTGATATGTTATTAAATGGCCCAACCATGAATAACGAGAGAATATTTAATTAATACATAGAATTACTAGTATCAGTAATATTTTGATAATGTAATAAATGTATTGATTTTTTTATCAATATTAATATTATTAAGCTTGACCGACATTGATTGACTATTTATTGGCTTGGGTTTATTTCCCACAACATGCATATTTATTAGATCGAAATGCAAGTCTAATATAAAATTAGGTTAGTGAGGCCACACTCTAATAATTAATGCGAAAATGTTTTTAAGAAATATTCTAAAACGATTCAGAATGACTTAAATTTTTTCCTGAAATTCGCTCTAGCATTTGTAATGAATTATTTTTATGGTTCTATCCCATATATTAAAAAATTAATCGAAATCTTGTGCATTTGGGTACAAAGAAATTATGTGAAAATAAATGTCATAGTGAAATTATGATTAAAACAAATCAGAGCATTTAATAATATTAAATAATTTCAAAATATTTTTAGATGTATTTAATTTTATAATAATTTCACATTTTTTTACTTCATTTTTAAAATCAAAAATTTCTTCTAATCGATAAAAAACTACTTTAAAGCAAGAATCACCAAGTAGAAGATAAAAAACATTAACAAATTGAAAATTTCAATTAAAATTACCCTAGTATTGTAATAGTTATGTACATTAAATGAAAGCCAAACCTCCATATTTGTTTGTACGATAATTGATAATATGTTTATTAAACCAGCCATGTAAACTGTCAATTTGTAGATATTATACAATTCTGTATTGATTACCCATGAGAGTACTGAAAACTTGGGCATATTTTCCTCAAAAAAAATTTTTTATGGAGTCCTATAAATATAATACTTTTACAATAGGCGCGTACCAAGCGATGTTTCATGGTTTAAAGTCTAGACTTGTATGCGACTGTCGGATACAATTTTTATTCGGAATGAGGGGAGACCCTCACCATGGTCTGCTTTGTATGATTTGTGGATTGAAATAGAAAGGTAGGGCATTCTATTCCATGGTGAAGCCTCCTGAGCAAAATTCGAAAGCAAACATCGCCAGAGGCGAGCGTCCATTAGTGATTGTTTGTAGGCGCTCCGCTCCGCCTGGCCAAACTCTATCTTACACCACTATGCCTATCTCCTTGGTATGATCGAAAAGTGCCAAAAAATATCTATTAAATTTTAAATTAATTATTACATTCGTGAATTAGGTCCATCCTGTACACGCTGGAATATTTTTTTTTAATAAAATATTAATCTAATCTGAGAAAATGCCATTTTAATATCAACCTTACAACGTATTATATTGGTCAGCGGGAAGGTCGATAAACCCCTTAACGTTTGCGTCTTGATTTTACACCGAACAAACAATAATACCAAACAAAATATGAATGTATCACTTAATACCATACTTCAATAAATAATAATAATTTAATTCAATTTCATCGTCAAAAATTAAACTTGTTCTACTTTTTCATATAATTATTATTAAAATTTCACCCGAAATTTGTTTGATCAATAGATTGTTTATGCAATATAATATATAATTTATTATTTTATTTCTTCTTTTTATATTTATTTAAATTATCGCAACGCTTTGGATTATTTGTAAGATTACGAGGGTTGTAATTTGTGTATAAATAGAAAAACAGCAATATATAATGAAAAATTTAATAATTCATTTAGATTGTGATGAGGTCATCCTTTTTTTAATTGTATTTATAGTATCTCAAAAGATTTAATTTTGTAAAACAATGCAATATTTTTAGAAAAAAAATCAGATTAATTCATAAATTAAAAACTATTGGTTATGTATATAATAATAGCAAATGGGGATAAATAGGCCATATAGTTTTCAAATTTTTATTTTGAATTAATGTGGCTGAATTTCATTTATGAAGCTGTTTTCCCTGGTTTAAACGATCTTATTTAAAAAAAATGATAAAATAACTAACCTAACATGTATTGTTTTGTTTGGTGATATATAAGGGACTTTACCGTAAAATAGCTTTCGGTTTTTAGATTTATGATAATCTTCCTTCATCGTGGATAAACAAAATATATCGCGAAATAAATTTAAATATTGATATTGAAATTTTCATTCTTATAAGTAACAAACTATTTATATAAGACAAATCTATAGAGCTATAATTTCATTCCCAGCGGTTTTCAATTGTTTCCGTCGCATCGCTTTCATAATATTTGGATTGCACAGATTTCATTATTTTAAAATGTTTGCCCCATAGTCGTTTATACAAATTGAATGTAAAGATGAACGGCCAAACAATCCATTATATTATTGTTTTCAATTGTGGAATAATTTTTTGATCTAACAGAGCAAATAATAGGGGCTACTTTATATTTATTTATAATAAATCTAATTCATATTACAACTTAGAGATCGGGAATAAACGCTTGCCGATCGTATTGAATAAGGTTTATTCTGATTTCCTGAATTGAAAAATGTGTGTCGGTGACCTGTGTAACAAGTATTAATTAAGATCACCGAAGCACAATAAATTAACACATTGTTGTGTCTATAAAATTTGTCAAAATCTTCTCAAAAAGCCCCCCATGGCGTAAAAAGATATATTGAAGAAAAAATGCATATATTGCTTGTTCAATTGAAGATTTACAAAAAAGTTAAAGGGCAGGGCAAAAAAAAATTCTGTTAATCACATATGTTGTCTAATTATTGATTAACATTCTCTTCCGTGTTTGTATTTAAATAATATATCGCTTCTAATATAATATTCTTCCCACACCGCGCTTAAAGTGTGTTTTACCAAAAAGCTTTCTGTTTTCGGTTGATGTGATTTTTCCCCGATACAAAGAAGTTTTCATCGAGTCCACCGATGCGTGCAACCCCTAAATTCCATTCAACTCCATCGTATTTGCGTCTTGGCCATTCAATTTTATCTATCGGAAACATCATAATGTGATCACAATGCAAATTTGATTCTTCCCCATACCTCTGCGGGTTTTTGCCGAACGATTGGTTGCGCCATTGTGCCCTCTTTCAATACAAAACACCATCGCCGACAAATTCATAAAAATAAAAGCCAATAATGTTTCCGTTCTCCCTCTGGCAACTTTTTTAATAGTTTCGTTACTATGCACAATTTAAATATAGATACAAACAAATCGCTTACTCGTTCATTTATTTCTTAAAGAAGTCCACGAAGATATTAAGTTAAAAATGATCAAAGCAGATATCGCAGATTTGAGTAAAAAACATTACACTAAAATGACTAACTTCCCGACTAACCCAATCATAAGACATGTAAATAAAACCAAATATGCCTCGAGGAAACGTAAGTTCATTTTACCATTGAACTTCTAAAACTGATATTATTTTTAAAAATAAAATAAAATTTCTAATAATCCACTCAACTCAAATTTGGTTTTACGCAAACAAATTGTTATTTAGTTTTTAAGCTTTATATTTTGTAATTGTTGTGTTAATATAGATTTTATTGCTGTTATTATTTACTAATCTTCATATTTATAAACAGTGTTTTATTTTTTTCCTTTCTTTGTATAATTTAATATTATTCATTTCAAATTTAAATAAAACATTCTCATGTTAGTTATAGGTAAAAAGATTTATATACTCTGTACACCTAAGACTTTTTCAAAAGATGTATTGTTCTATCAAACTGTTTTGTTAATATTGCTTTTATCGTTGTTATTATTTATTAATCTTCAAATTTGTAAATGGGTTTTTATTTTTTTCCCATTCTTTCTATAATTAAATACTATTACTAATGTCAAATTTAAATAAAACATTTTCATGATAGTTATAGGTAAAAAGATGTAAACACTCTGTACACCTAAGTCTATTTCCAAAGATGTATTGTTCTATCAATCAATGTAAAAACTTATGCATAATAAAGAAATTGTAATAATAATACTCGTTCATTTAAAAAATAACTGTATTTATTCTTGACGGATGTAATATAAATAAAATTACAATTTTATTATATTTTGTCACAATTTTAAGAAAACAAGCCAAAATTTTATTATATTGTCACTGAATATAGTTTCCGGTACGATGGAACCTGATTTCTCTATTCGCACACAATTTCTCCCACGATAAACCATCTAATACTTTATCAAACGACACTCGACAAAGAGAAGATCGCCTTTTTATGAAAAACTCCCACAAGGGTATCACAAAATGTTATCCAAGTTAAGATTTTTTTTATAAAACGCCGGTGAAATTTCTAATGATTTCACCGGCGACTGAATATTGGATCATAAAAATTACTCAATACATATTTTAAACATCAATACATGATAATCTGATTGTGTTATAGATTATTTTAGGATCTGTTGAATATTTTACTACACGTCATTACAATTTCACAATAAGCCAACTATTTATTATTTGAACCGTTTGATGATACTTTTTTACAGAGATACAGTTTAATTTAACTTTGAGGGGAAAGACACCTCAAAACTTCTAATTAATAAAAGACTTAAACTTAAATGACTGAGGTGAAAAGAAGATACCCAACATAGGTGTATGATTTCACAGTTTCGTTTACATAATTAATTGCTAGATACCATATTGAATATAATTGTTAAATAAGAGTATGAATTCAAAACTTAAAGCGAATAGATGAAAATTAATTGTATGACAGGTATAAAATATTTGGTGACAGTCCTTTCGGGGGACACAATAAGAAGTAGACAAACAACAGGGGAGTTATATTAGATATTAAGTAAGAAAGGGGTGAGTTTCCACAGGTAACTCAGAGACACAGAGGAAAAATAAGGGGTAGTTTCACCCTCGGCTAGCGTGCAATTCAACAGAAGAAATTTCTATTGTTATAAAATCCGTTTTCCTCGGTAATGTCTCGAGTCTTTTCAGAGGGTTAGCTAGTAATGAGATTTTGAAAATGTTTCAAAGACGCATATGTGAAATTGAAATAGTTAACTAAATGTATAAAATCTACCAGAGTTTTAGTATTTATCATGAGCTTCCCTTGCCTTTGGGGGTGTTATTTTTAGGAAGCACCCCCAGGTCTTTCGCTGCACTGAGGGATATCAATTATTTATGTAGCGAAACTGGAAAAATCTACAACACGCACTACTCTAAGCATCGCATCGTCTGGCTTTCGTCAGAATAAATCCAACTCGAGTTAATATTAAAACATTCACTTTTCTCTTTGTATGCCTCAAAGCGAGCTTATTTCATTCTATAGCGTCTTGTTTATATTTGCACGTGTATTTACTCAATCAATAATACATTTCTCATATAAAGTGAAAATACCAACCAATTAGATCAGGTTGATCGCTCAACAAGAACAAATATCTACGATTGCAATATAATTTTCAAATTAAAATAAATATATATTATGAAATCAAAAATTCCATTACAGTATTGATGGGCAAGGGCACAAGGTAAAAAAATAAATCTACTATATGTTATGCTTTGAAAATTTCATCACACACTCTGAGAATTGTTGAATTTTATAATTTTCATTTAAAAGATTTACTCATTATATATTATTTCTTCCTACATATTATGAATATATTTTAGGTGTATTTTACCTCAATCTCACATTTTTCCTTACTCAAACACGATCCGACATAAAAAAATAAAAATACTTAATTTTAATATGTATATATATATATATATACTTAAATATTATTAAAATTAGATTGTTGTTATTTTATTCATTATTTTTACCTTTATTGAGACATGTTTTATTAAATTGAGTCACGTCTGAACAATGTATTAATTAAGCTATGGAATATTTGGGTTTATAGTTTAATAATATAATCTAAAAAGGACCAAAGTTGATATTTTCAGTGAGTCAAATTAAAGTACTTCTGAAAATGGACATCGTTTCATATTTTACACACGATGGCACAAAGCAATTTGCATTAAAATTATAACAATTGAGTCCTCGGTGACCAAAGTGGTTGAATGCACAATGAGCAACTAATAATACAAAATAATATATTTTTTCAAACTAAAATTATATTATTATGTGTGAATAAAAATATGTACAAGGCTTCATGGTGGTAAAATAATTAAATACATAATGTTTTGTTAGTTTCACAGGAAAAATATTAATACGATAAGGAGAATTTGTAGAGAAAATACGGAGGAGCATCAAATGCCCGTGTATGTAATCTTAAGAAGCTAGAAAAGGAATACGGTTGTTTCCTGCTAGTCGGTATTTGTGTTCATTCTGATATTCCTCTCTTTATTCGTGTCCTTCTTTCTGGATCTGTCTAGGCTTCCATTAGTGAAGGATCTCGTTTAACCTAAAATAAATACCAAGGGTTGCTTCGATAGTGGATACGTGATTCAGGAGATAAACACGGCGAACCCTGATTAACACTTACCCCACGAAAAAATATACATTTCACGTGGAATATATATTCTACAACTCAACGGTATGGAGCATTTTTAGAGACTCGCAAGTGAAATAAATACACTTTCATCAATTTCATGTTGTAAGGGCTTAATGTCGACAACAAATGGTATTGTGTCATTTGGTATCAAATTATATGTATCTACGTACATTATCAAAAGACTAAATTTAATTTTATATATTAATCTAAGAATTAGAATAAGTTTTTTTTCTGTTATCGGATAAGTTTCTTCACATG
This sequence comes from Agraylea sexmaculata, assembly GCA_022606485.1. Lineage (NCBI taxonomy): Eukaryota > Metazoa > Arthropoda > Insecta > Trichoptera > Hydroptilidae > Agraylea > Agraylea sexmaculata. The sequence goes on from JAGTTH010000957.1 coordinate 22,285, forward strand.
GATATATAATATGTTTAAGTTTTTACAATGATTGATAGGACAATACATCTTTGGAAATAGTCTTAGATGCACAGAGTATATAAATCTTTTTACCTATAACTAACATGAGAATGTTTTATTTTAATTTGAAACGAATAATACTATTTAATTATACAAAGAAAGGGAAAAATGATAAAAACTATTAATAAATAATAAATACAATAAAATCAATATTAACACAACAATTATAAAATATAATGCTTCAAAACTAAATAACAGTTCGTTTGGGTAAAACCAAATTTGAGTTGAGTGGATTATTAGAAATTCACACTTTATTTTTTTTAGAAATAATATCAATTTTGGATTGGTAAATTTTGACCCATTGGTAAAATGAACATACGTTTCCTCGAGGTAAATTTGGTTTTTATTTAAATGTCTTATCATTGGGTTAGTCGGGAAGTCATTTTAGTGTAATGTTTTTTTACTCAAATTTGCGATATTTGTCATATATATCCTCGTGGACTTCTTTTAGATATGTGCCAGGTTCAGGATCTAAGGCCATCTTAAGACACTTGTTTTAAACAATTTGAATTTCCACTTTCGACTAGTATTTGGTCATTTTTCGATACTAATTATGATTCTCCTAAAAATCTAACTCGTTTCTATAAAAATAAAGAATTTTAACGTTATCTTACATACAGGTTATATAAAAATAATATTTTTATGTGACAAAGGAAATTCATGTGTTATTAATACAATGAAAAATGGATACATATTTCCTCGTGGGTGTTTTCTTTGTAATTTATAATTCTTAATATCTTCCGACAGGGAGATCATTGAACCTCATTCTATTGTTAGACTTTAGAACTTTTTCACTACATTATCCCCTTTCATAATTGAGAGTGGTTTGATTTATAAAGCGGTATTGTTTTTCAGATAGGGCCTGCTAATGGACGGTCTAGTAATCCCCATCTTAGTGGTGCATCCAGAGACATGATCCAAACACTCTTCCATACATATTATATATATTTTGACTACTCACCCCTCACCCAAATAAAGGAGGGGTAAGTGCATTTCACAGGACTCCATTAGCCGATATTTGCCGAGAAAACAAAACTGTGGTCAATAGCTGTGTTGGGCATTTTAAATTGCATATCGGTTCTATTTTCAGATTCATAAAGTGCCTCTTTTACATACGACATGCTTTTCAATTTAACTATTAAAATAAATCCATATTGATAGAGTATATATTCAAATATCAAATGTTATAATTGCTTTAACTATAATAGACAGCCACTTTATTTCGAAATGCATTAATTTGTGAAAAAAAATTAAAAACTTCTCGCGATACTCAAACTTATTTCAAACTTTGTTATTTATATTCGATCAAAATATAATAAAGGCGCTTTAATTTTAAATTTCAAATAAAAAATATTATTTATTAGATAATTTTTCAGTGTTTATTTTTTTATATAGACTCGGGGGGATTTTTTTTAGACAAATTAATTATTTATCTGTTGGTGATCTTAACTATTACAAGTTACACAGATTACCCGACTTAATAATCACCTCAGTATTAACCTTGCAATCCAGTAAATCAGAGTAAACCTGGATCATAACGATTGATCGGAATTTTATATTATATTTTTACCGATCTCCCAGTTGTATTAGCCGATCAAAACATTTTTTTTTTACTTGAGCGGGATTTGAAACCATGACCACAGTATTTGTAGGCATGCGCCTTTTCTCCTGAGCTGGTTATAGTAAGAAAAGTAGGGATATTTTTTAAAAGATTATAATTATTTTTACTTGTAATATGTGTGACATTTTTAATCTCAGATGTTAATGATTTCATAAGAGGATATTCTTTAAAAAAGTGTAAAAAACATGCGAATGGTTCATTATCGTATATCTGATTTTTGGGGTGGTTAATTTTGGTTACTTTACCAGTGCACATTTTATAATATAAAAAAATAACACAGATTAGAAGTGATTAGTCACGATAACACCCCCAATCGGTACATCCATATAAAACAGTAGTAATCAATGATCATTCAGCAGTTTGCGTGGAATGCCATTGTATTTTAAGCGCTTGAATGGACAGTAGTTATTGGGGGTGGTTGTACAATATTATACAAGCCACATCCCCAAGCAATAATAAATAACGAGCAGGAATCATAAAAATCGAAGGGCATTAAATACCGTATTCACCCTCGGTTTTATCGATCAAACCACTGCACGATGCACTATTTTGTGAGGACTCCATACAAACCACGCATCCTATTCCTTGTGTCCACCTTTCTGGAAGATACACAAAGGGTGCTCTCATATGAGCTAATATTATTATTAAACTGAGTTTGACAGGATAGAAAAAAAATACAATTGCTTAAATCTCTTAGAATCACAATGTATTCAAAATATTATTTTGAGTATACATGCCAAAAATTTCAGAAATCCAACACAACAAATGAATTGTATAGAATTAAACAAATAATCTTACTTTGAAAATATCTAAAAATCTGAATTTTCATTGACAAAGGGGTGAAACAAAACAAAAACAGGTAGAAAAAATATAAAATTTAAATTTTTTTTTATTCACAAATAACAACAAATATTTATTTATTTTAAGCGTTTTCAACGTCTCTATATAAAAATACATATACGTAGCCATCATATCTAATAATAAATAGAAACAGATATAAAAAAAAGTAATTATATAAAAAAAAAATATTTAAATCAATTATTTGTGAATGAAAAATATCCTTCTATTTTAAACTAAAAGTCAATTTTTAATATCTGAATTCATAATAATTGAAAAGTATCAATACTTTATATAATTAATAAATTATCATTATTCAATATCAAATTTGAATTGTCATTATTTAATTTTTCTAAAATTTATTGTATTCAACCAATTCTTATTTACTAACAAACGTAAATGATTTATAAATATATAGGAACCAATTTATTCATTAATTTAATACAAAAAAGTGGAATATATTTCCATGTATATTTAATCAGCATGTAAATATATATGATTTTTTTTTTAAATGTTCTCATATCGTGTAGGTTGTCTAATATTTTGGCATAGTAAAAAGGTGGTCGGTAAATTTATTCGCGTATATGTTCCGACGCGACGGACTTTACGGCAAATATGCAAAACGAGTCTTGACCCTAATAATTCGATCATTACACATGTATTTCGATATGAATTTTTCCCAAGGATCGTCCATATTTCAACATGGTAAAAATCCCATCATCCCCTAGGACTTATTGCGGCTTAGGGCCACCCTCGGTGAATTTGTTTTCGTTCACATATTAAGGTGGGCCCCTTGAGCTGGTGTCTGTACCGCCTCTACAATGGAAACGATAAGAAAATATTTCCTAAAGTTTTGAGGGATAAGCCCCTAAAGTTGAGGGGTGGCCAAGACTACACTTTTCCCTCTCAGTACCTTGTATTTATTGTATACGGCCTCAAGGCAATGGCGATCTGGCTGTATCGAATTGCTTATATATTTATGTTGACAACATTGCCAAAACGTTTATAAAAAGAAGATATGTAATTGCATCAAGAATAATTCGTATTATGATACCTTATCGATTAAACAACATTGCATATTTTGGTATTTTAATTCCGAATGGTTGAAAGTTTATTACAATACAAAAATATATAAAAAAACTTAATCACTGTTAGCTAAAACCAAATTTGAAAATATATTATCAATTGAACTTCCCTTGGCTTGAAGCATAGGTATTTGTTTTTCTTAATTATTTGAAAAAAGATGGTCTGAAAATGATATGAAATAATGTAATACATTTTAGATAAATTACCGACCAAAAATTTTCATTTATTATCAGAATTTGTTTTATGAAAATTCATTATTTAATTATTAAACCTGTGTTAGTTTTAGGTAATTCTCGTATTTGATAGTTTCTTATATTTAATTACAAATATTTATTTATTACTTGATATTTAAAAATTAAAATGAATCGTATGAAAATTAAATATATTTTCAACAATACTAGAGTATGGGATTTTTATTGAAAATATTCAATAAACCGGTGATGTATTACATTTAGGGGAAGTCTCGATTGATCGATCTGTCTTCGACACTTTCTAATATTTTTTTTACAGGGCCACCCCCAATTTCAGATGTAGTAATTTAAAATTCAGAAGAACAAAATGTTGTGTTTAGAGTCTTATTGCATGTTTGTTTGTCAAAGAAACACGATAGGTGTTAGGCAAACATTACATAGATTGAAGGGAGGGCAGTTTCTTGGTGGCTTATCTGGTCCCTGTAGCTTGGGGATTAAATACCCTATTCACCCTCCACACGGGGCATTAGAGACGGTCTGCTTGATACTATTGCTATTGTTAAGCAATAATGCCCGTTTTGCACCCCCTAAATGGAGACAGTGTCGTGTTTTAACGCTGCGGCTTGTAGGCTTTTCAGACGTCCGTCTTGATTTGCATTTGGGACTAATCAATTGTTTGTATGCAAGCCACAGCTACATAATAATTTAATTAATATATTAATTTACTTTGTGTTAGGTGAACGCATTAATATTGGTATCGGATTGATGCATCGGTGTTTGGCAGGTCATTTATTCTTCGATGCAGACATGTGGTTACTACACATCGCAACAATCCATATTAATATATTTTTTGTAATAAAAACGGGCATTTAACAAAAGAGATCATAATATAGTATCCTTATTAAGTATGGTTATACAAGGTTTATTAGTAAAATTAATCTTAAAAATGTAAACTAATGTGTACTTACAGAACATATACATAAATATCTTTTTATGTCTAACATGAATACTAGGAATTTAATTTTTTTAAATTTATTTACTCACATACATACATTACAACCACTGTTACCTTACAGATAATCCAACGGTGGTTTAAAAATAAAAAAGAGATGATAAAAACAAGAATAACTCAATATTATATCTTACATAACATGACAATGGTTAACTAAATTTAAGAATTTTTCCATTTATTAATAAAAATATTTATAATATTTAAAATAGAGGCAACTCAGGTTTATTAGATCTAGTTTGGCAAACTCATGGATGTGTGGTGGCCTGGGAAACCACCTTATTATATATTTCTGTAATCGATTGCACGATACTACCTGCGACTTTCAGTTTTCAAAAATTCAATGAAAAAATAATAATATTTTGAATAGTTTTATACGGTATATTATAAGGTATTCCACAGATGTTTTGCTAGTAACAATACTATGTTTTGATAATAATTCTTAATAAAGTAAAGATAAAACTCCATTCGTTGTTGTTAAAATCGGTTATTGGGGATCATGACATTTACTAGAACTGATACATTTATTTCTCCATGTTTCAAGTGTAATTCTTATAGGTTGCATTTCTTAAAATTATTTGTATTGAATACTTATCAAATAAAAATACTTTCGCTGTATATGGTAGAATATCCTGGTATGTAAAAGCGATCAAAAACGGCGTTCGTTGTCCCGATTAAACGTGATTGATGGTCAATAATAAAATATACCGTGTCATCAATATCTGTCGTCATCGCGTCACATATCAAAATACCATACAAATACATTATTTCATGTAAATACAAATGTTGCACCTGACAACTGAAGGAGCCTTTTACTGTCGATTGGAAATGTTATAAATACTTGGTAAGATAGGTATATAAAAATGGATAGATTGACCTAAGCCTCGAAGGAGTGTTCTAGTATGATAAGTACTCACAGGGGACATGGATGAGCTCATACGTAATTTAATCAAGCCAACACGGTATGATATTATATATATATAATAATAATATTTATTTATCATTGCAGAATATAGGGGACAGATTATGACACTTCCCTGCACTCTTCAAATAATAATGTATTATCATGACAATTAGATCCCGAGTGGGCTGGGACATTAATACTCGAATCTCTCTCTATGAAATTAGGATCAATAATATCACACCATTGTATCACATTTTACTATTGTAACCTCACTCACTAATAATTATAATTTAATTGCCAATTTTAAGGACTTTTTACTAATTATAAGTTGCATGAACAATGCAATATAAATTTAATATAGGTTTGATAGAATAATTTAATTTAGTAAAAACAAACGTCTTTCAATGCATGTATAAAATCGTTATGTAATCGTTAAAAAATATTTTTTTAACAATACGTTATTTTATCATAAATTCAATAGTTTGTTTAATAGATAAGTATATTTTAAACATTGACTTTTTTATAATCCAACGAGTTTCCGTAATGACTTTTTATTCATTTAGCATACTCGATATTGCATTTTATATTTCGAATACTATTTATGAGAACACGTTGACGATGATATTTGTTTCAAGGATTTGTTTCAGTATATATTTATAAATGGTTTAAATAATTAAACTTTGAATTCAAAATATGTATGCAAAAGTTCTTTATTATATACATATGTATGTATATTTTATTAATAAGGGAGAGTTTATTTATTTCCATATAAACGCTCAAAAGAGCCTTTTTATAGACAAAACAATACAAATAAAAAAGGTAAATAAAATTTTTTGTATTATATGTATAAATAGAATGTATATAAAATAAAATAGGAAAAAATAATTTATATGTTCCTATATGAGGTCGCTCCTGATCAAGCCCTCAGGGTGGCAGAATTTGTGGAAAAGAGTTCTCCGAGGTGCGCAAATTCTTTGCCAAGTCGTTGCAGCCTATTCAGAGGAGAATAAAAGAGGTAGTTGGATGAGATGGTGATTTAAAATAATAAACAGTTAATTAGTATTTTGGTGGATGCATTCTGAACATGTTTTACTAATAATAAACTAAATAAGATAATTATTAAAAAAATCCACAGGTTTACATCCAAATGGTTTAAGCAAACCATATTTATTTTATTGCTGAGAAATACTTTTTTAAAAGGTTGCCTTATAAGTGCCTCATCGACCAATTAATTGCCTATAAATATCTCACCTGCATCGGATATTACCTTATCCATGGCGGTTGTATCGTTTAATCTTGGCGGTTATTCTGACCTCGCCCAAGTTTCAGCTCAATTTACCAAACATATTCAAAGCTTGATTTAATTACAATAATAGCTAGTTCAATATATCATCGAATATTGGTATCCAAGTGTATTGTGTATGTCCTAGTCGATCCATCATTGCCTAAATCCCAGTGGGTGTTAGTTGCATTCAGGGGGCATTCAATTTCTCTCAACTCTCCTTTGATCAATCGTTCCTTCTTTCGCCTTTACTATTCGTATTTGAATTTTAAATTTGTTATCACCGTGGCGAGATGCACCTGGGACTAGATCAGTCTATTCCGATGTGACGTAGGTTCGTAACCAGGACAAAATTGAATTAAGATATTGAAAACGAATGGTGAATTCGTGTCCTTTTAAATGTATATTTATTGTATACAGTTTGTATGAAAACTCACATTGCTCGTGTGCACTCCCACCCCAATTTAAAAATGTTACAATGAAAAGCTTCAGTTAGTTGTTTGGGGACAAAACACCCTGTGAAATTGGAACTTGTTTTTATCATAATGAAATGCACTTGTTGGAACTTTTTTTCTATACTCATCACCCCATACAAAACGGTGAAAAGAGAATTCAAAGGGGTCGTGCCTTTTCTAGTCATATTAAATTATACGAGTATTCAACAAAATAAATTATTATTTATATACCATTATGATGATACTCAAATTGTATCTAGTACAAGATATAATATTTGATCTAAAATATGTATTTTTACAAAGACCTTCCCTACGCATCTCATCAGCGATATCATTGATAATGATGCAAATTTAAAGCCCCGGGCATCACGTGTACATACACAACAATCCCTTTTGTTTGCATTTTTATTATAAAGCTCTAGTATCAAAGACCATGCTAAACTTTACAGCGTTTGAATATTATACATATAGTGAGGAATAAAATAAGCTACTTTATTGTTATTATCTTCATATTCCGCAAACATGAGAAAATGGAAATCTATTCTGTGAAAAATTTAAAATAAATTATTAGTTTGTAAATTATTCATAAACAATGTAAATATTGCCTGCTCCAGCGTATAATATCGTAAGTGCAAAAACTGCCTGTCACTCGGTTTAATTATTATTTATAACATATAATAGTTTACTATTAAATACCTTCTATTGACAGGGACATGAAATGTGTTATAGATAATATATGAATCTACATTAGTTGCCGGTCAAATAGGACTTTTTTACTTTATTGGAAAAGTGCCACTTAATAGATTAAATAATTATTGAAAATCAAAACATTTTTTGATGTTTCATACATGCAATACGTGGCTCAGTTCTATAAAGGCTTAAGAGCACGCAGATTTTTTTGCACTTACGATATTATACGCTGGAGCAGTCGATTTATTATACTTATGTATGTATTATTACTGGATATAAAATTGTTTTAAATTATAAAATATATTATATCTAACACATATTTTAAAATGAATGGCAGCTTTTTAGTTTAATGTTAACATTTAAAAAATAATGTAATGTTTATATCAAGGTTGAATTGTTTTCATATATATAGCAACAAAAAACCCAAAGAAGGGATGAGAAAATCCCAGATCGTCTTAATCCATGCTTATTCTGAGTTCCTGAATGAAAACGTGAATCCTGACGCAATTATTTTTGGGAGAAGCTGCCTTTGGCTCTATATAATATTAAAATGTATTAAACTCTCCTATCGTACTTAGACTTAAAATTGAAAATTCATTATTTTTCAATCATATAATATTTATGTTGGGGGAGTGGTTTTATTTATTTTTGTAAATTTATTCCGTTTGATAAAAAAGGAGCAACGTCATCATGTTATTATTATGAATCCTAAATGAAACAGGGGTTCCTAACAGCAAAGGGGTGAGGATATAAACATTTTTGAGATAAAATCTATGATCTATGTACATTCAATGGCTTTTAATAAATCGTTTGATTCACACTCAGATTACATAAAGTATCCATTAATTTATAAGTAAATTTTATTTATTTAAAAAAAAGTGTTTTTCAAGAATTAATGCTTGATGTGTAAGGTAAGCTTTGAACTTCAAAATGTTAATTTTGTGATGCTGATTTCAGAAGAGAATTTGAAATGTTGTCGTGAGAAAGTGCATTGTGCTCTATAATATTCCATAGGGATATAAACTATGTTTCATGGTTCATTGGGGATTTAGTTTGACACTCGCCCTTAGTATCAAGCATAACAGTTCACACAGATGAACTTTTGCCAGACGAATTAAATTATACAGTCCCCACACTTTTTATTACTGCCAATGATATTAGACTAAAAAACTATGTGATTGTATTCTTTGAAAGTTGATATTGAAATAGGCATAATACTACCGAAAGTGTATGAGGAAGTTCGAGGATGGAATCTCCACTATATATTAGATGAATAATACGGTGTGGATTCATTTTCGTATTTATTTAACTTTTTCCATTTGATAGCAGAGGCCATACAATCAAAGATTAAAGTCCCGCAGCGAGGAGAAGAAATAAACGAAATCAAAAGTTTTTCAACAAATTCCTGGCACGACGCAATGGACTTTTAACTTGTACGCTTATAAAAATGCAAATGCAATAATATGACAGCCAAGTCCATGGGGAAAACTGAGATATGCATTGGGCTAAACACCATCATCATATTATAACATCACACCCCGATGAATTGGGGGCACATTTTTTTTTTAAATTTGAGCCGAGAGAAGGGAAGATGAAATATCGAAGAGGACATCGCAAAATCAATTTGACAAATGGCCACCCGACATTTTTGCATTTATCGAGATTGCACTTTTAATATTCGAAAGCTTTGACGATGGAATCTTTTTGAATTTAAATATATAAAAATAAAATTTATCTAAAATTAAAAAACAGACTCATTATTAAAAATATACAAATATTTATATAACTAAGAAATTAAAATAAAATGTTAAGTAAGATATTATATGACAAAATAATTGATTGATACATATTGTATTAAGGGGTATACAATTATTTATTCGTTCAATTGAAAATACCATCCACAATATAAAACGACTAGTGCATTATATTTATTGAGATGGCCCGGTCTGTTGCGGCACATAGATTTACAATATTCCCCATTCATACATATATTTATATTAATTTGGCGGAATAACTATAATATGAACCGTATCATTTAACTACGCATTATTTTATTTATTATGGATTTTGGGTATGAAAACATGCAATTATTTAAAATACCAAAATAATATAGTTTCTTTCTCATTTATTTTTTGAAAAAAAAAAATAGGTTATAACAGCTAAGAGATAATATCAATAAAATTCAGATCGATTGTCTTGATACAGATTTACTATGATTCACTGTACTAAAAATGTAAATACTGATGTAATTATTAAGTGAGATAGAGCCTAATATTATTTCTAAGTGCATATAAATAACTAAATAAAATATAATACAAATAATAATCCTCCTCGCTATTGATCCTTTTCCATTGATGTTTTTGTCATTCAATGGATAACAATACGTTCTCTTAAGAATTTTATTAAGAAACCTGAATTGTACCTTGATAACAATTAATAAGAACTTCCTGTTACTGTTATACATATTTAATAATATAAAAAAATGTGATGATATGTGAGTATTTGATTAGAATGTGGTAGCATGTTATAGAATGTATGGGCGGTGTGTCCAGCACGTGCAATACTGCCGCAGGAATCAACACTAAGCAAACATCGTAGTCCCCCTCGTAGTACTGATATATGAAGCCAGACACGCTTTTTAACATACCGACTACACTTTATATTATTATTATACATTATAGAAGGTCATATTAAAAAGCCAACTCAGCCAAATGTACCGTGCGCTGCATAGATTATGGGGGATGCTTCTGTAAACGATGGCCAACGCTCCGTGTCCAATATCGTTTTTAATTACATAACACAAAAGATTTATTGGGTATTTCAAAATATCCATATGTAATATTTTCTTAGCCATCAATAATTTTTTATTTAATAATTTTAACCAAACCTAATAGAAATATAATTTTAATTCATCTCACTCTAGAATTATTGAAAACCGCTGGACCTGCATTTTTAAAGATTCATATTGTAGCAAGACTTAATTGCGATTCTTTTATTTGATTTTTATAAACTTATTTAAAACTAAAAACTTATTTTCCAACTGACTTCAATTCCATGGTCAAATAATTTTCTATTTACTTGCACGTGTTTGCAGCTGATGAATATAATATAAAAACTGTGTATTTGTAAGTTTATACCAGAAATTACCTCCACGTCAAATTCTAAAGGATACAAATAATATATTTGGGAAAAAGCTATTCCCAGCCCTTTTATTGAATTTTAAAATTATAGTTAAAAAAATTGTATGATAAAATACTAATGAGATAAAGTGATTATTTTTATATATTAAAAAAGTTTTCTTTTAAAAAACTGTTTTCAAATCTATTTAATCATAAATAATCAAAAAACATCTTTTTAAATTATCTTAAAAAATATAATCATTAACCACCTCATGTCACGTGGTGACTATAAAACGTGTCATTTCTGGTCACCCAGAAACTAATTACCATTAACGCCTGCCAACTGCGAAAATATTAAAATCGTGCAAATAAAATTAGATGGCAATATTTTCAAATAATAACCCCCTCGCATAATGTTGCTTATCTAAAACTAACATAGCTAAGGGGTGAATCTATCCCCCTCAGAAATATGTCGGCCCCCCTGATAAAAAAACACACGGTATATGGTCTTGTATCGTGATGAAATCTTTAATAATGGAGGGATGTTTGCTCTTTGGGCTCACGACCCTCTCATCTGTGAACGGGTTGGTACTGAAAAAGTACACTATTTGAAATAAATATCACCTCAGCTGGCCGAAGCTAATTAAATTATGTTGATTCCTGTTTTAACGACATAATCACCAATTCAAATATAATAAATAAAATAATCTCCCTCCAAGAACTATACAGAATATATAAATATATTAATAGATAAATTTAGAGCGTTTATCTAAATCATTTATAGGTATTTTTTGTTTAATTTTCAACACAATTAAACAACGAGTGGCTTCTATTCTAGATACTGTTTAATAACAAACTAATGTTTGTCGTTTTTTTTTTAAATTTAGCTTGGCGATGTATTTCTCCTTTAGAGTTATACAGAATCACCAATAAAGCGCCTCTATCAAAATAATATAAATATTTACTTTCAAATTAAGAAATTACTTACAATTAAGAAATCGGTGTATATCACGACGATGCGATGGATTGGAATTTTATTTATGATATTTTTTATGAATAGAAGTAATATCAATAAATTATTTACATACATTTTTAAAATTAGCCAATTTGTAAAACAATTAATATGGGTATTTCTAATCTAATATTTGTGATCAATATGAAACTGTATTAAAAAATCAGATGTCATTATATGCAGTCGGTTGTACACTCTGCTAAATGTTATAAAAATTGTCATATTTAATAGTTTTATTCAGTTTAACTGCATTATTTAAAGGAATGTTACAATTTCCATTTGAGTACTAATGAATTCTTATGAAATTATAAATAGATTATGGGGAATTGCAGTTACAGTCGGCATGTTTTGCATTTTTCGGTCGACTTCATTCATCGTATTGAAATTCTTTCGACGTACTGTGATTCAATCGAAATTCTTGAACAACTACCCTTTTATATTACTTGCTGGAAAGCTTTCGATCTTAATTACAGTACGAGGGATGCACTCTCAGAATTCTTTCAAGGGGATAGGCCGAGATAATAGGGTTGATAAATGGAATAATTAAAATCTGATAATTTCACGCGTTATAATAATAATAATTTGGGGTGTAAGTTGTCACTATAAAAAAATACAATTTATGTTTTTCAATTTGTATCATAGAATGTGTTTTTATCACACAAAAATGTACTAGCAATAGCAATAAAAAAACTGCATCCGAATGCAGTGTTTTAGATTAAATTTAAATTTTTTCCACACAATATACTTCGTCCGATGAATTAAACAAACGAATATTTATGGCCGCGAAGAGGGTGAGATCAGAATTAGGAAGTTATCACAAAACCACATCTGTGGTACATAATAATATCAGACGAGGGGGGATTATTATGTTAAAATAACAAATCACTATATTAAAATTTCAAGTGGTCGTTTGTTAGTATTAAAAAACATCACATCTGGTTATACTGGATTATTTTTAAGAAACAAACTCTAATATTTTTAAACATGCAATATGCGGCTAAGAATTTTGGGATGTTTTTATTTTTAAATAATTATTACACGAATCCATACATTTTTGCAATTTATTGATGTTTGATCCAGATATATTTTGAAAAATGCACTATCCATAACTATTCTTACACTCTTTAGATTTAACTTTTTAGTATAGAATTCAAGCGTAATATAAAAAAGGTTGTAACTCCATTTAAAGTTTAATAAAGTTTAATAAAATTTAATAGATTTAATATTTATTAAAATTAAATGTTGTAAAAACTATTATAAATATATTTTTTTACTAAATAACTCCTTATCAAGAGACCCGACAATAGGGAAGCGTTATGTTTTAAAAATAATTTAAAAAAAAATTTCTAAGATGAAATGATATTGTTCAATTTTTAATGTCATCAATACATACAAAGATAAATAATTAAATTTTATAAAATTAAAAAGGTTATATTAAAAAATACATATTAAAAATATTTATTAAATTCAAAATAATAATATTATATAAATGCTACTAGAAAGAATACATATTTTTAAAACATCAATTTAAATTCAATACTTGTATAATAGACTTAGAATCAACGTATTCAATAATTGAATAATGCTGGAATCTGGCGGTAGTATTTCAATATTGCAAAACTTAAATACGAATGCAATTTCAATTGGCTTCAGTGCATACATTTAACACTCAAATATCGCTAATGGTATTTTCTTGTCCTCCACCGAATAGATTATTTAGGTTTATTGTTTCCTGAGTCTGTAGATGTTTCTGCATTCATAATTTTATGATGGGTTTGGGGGAGAATAGGGATGCATCATCAAACCTCAATGGCCCATTTGAGGCTTCTGCAAGAAGTGAAAAGTGCCGGAAATATTAGTTTGGAAGGCTGCGTGAATAACTTCACATTATATTGCAATTATATAAAAAATATATACAAAGGCATTCATAGGGTTGCGATACAAAAGAGGGGTAGTTTTCACTAAATCATTATTCTGCACGAACGGATGCTGAAAGAGAATAAATGTTTTGTTGAGTTTCGACGATATTTTACTACCATATAAATATTTATTAAATACCACAATGTACATATTAAGACTATTTTATTTACCATAGCATATTGACCTGGAATTTTAATGGTATAAGAATCTTGTCAAGTTCTTTTATGTTGCCACTTTTAGAGCTTAATTTATAGGAAAACTTGCCGGTGTAAATAATATAAATTAAAATTTTTCCAAAACAATACAACGCCGAACGATAACTATTTATATATATTTCACACGTGCCGGTGGTGAACTTTCGAATCCAATTTCGACGAGGATATATTTTCAATTAACGGAAACAATAAAATGTCATACATGAGAGAGCAAAAAGCTCACTAACAACCAAAATATCCAAAAACCAAAAGTACGAGCCGCCAATCCCACAAACTTGTATGCCCAACTATTGCCGGATGCTTGTACACTATTTTTCACTCTTGTTCGAATTATCAGTGCGAGTTTTTCACAATTGAACGATTTCGTTTTTATGAACAAAATGACAAAAGATCGTTTTTAGAGACAAAACCCAAATCCCATTCCATAATCCCCGTCCGCATCCTCGATAAATAATTAAATTATTAAAAAATATATTGGGTGATCACTAAATAAAATTAAGTACAAAAAGAGGATCATCAAAATATACAAGGTGTACTTGAAATAACTGAGAAGGGTGGTAGGGTTTCATAATAATAATTGTTTTTTTTTTTTAATATTTAAAAATTATAAAATAATTGTTAATATTGGAATCCAATCACTCTGAAGTACTCAGTAGTGTTACGCGTAGATTGTGTCTAATAAACGTAATTAATATTAGTAATTATTTTTTAATATTAATTAATATATATATTTTTTAATGTTTTTTTTCGATTATTCTTACGATACCCTACCCCCCAGAATATTCTCAGTTATTTCAAGTCTACCCTGTATATTTTTTTTAATAAATAAATTTTATTAATAAATTATTTAATTGATTTTCACTATTCACACAACTGGTTCACCCATTCATTAGTGGTCATCATATTTTTTTCCAATATAGTTGTTTTATTATAATGGGAAATAAAAATGACCTAAATAATTAATTATTTGTTGATTGTGTTGACTTATGAAAATTTGTATTTGTAATATTAGTGTGGAAATAACAATTTTCTTAAAATTAAATATTTTTTCTAATTTATAATAAGGGTTAAAAATATTTATACTTATTTTAACGATATGTTATCTTCCCTTAAATCTTCGTACTGCTCAAAACCTATATAGGATTTAATTTTATAACATTTTTTATGACAATACAAAATACAACAGCAATTAATTTATTCAATCAAGCGTCACTCTCCCATATATTTCAATCATTGCAGATTAAACGAGCGACATTCGATTTTGTCGCATTATTTGGTTTGTGTAATAAATAAAATATAATTCGATAATATCGATACAATGTCCATGTTTACCATTATTCCAATTGCAAAATGATGTCCTCCATTTTCCAGTATTGAATGTGTTTCAAAAGTATCGTTTAATATATGCACAGGCAAAGGGTACAATGGACTATTATTCTGTTCATTACTAATAAATTGTATTATTTTGCCATGGATTGTTTTTCAACTTGTACAAATACATTCGCCTATTTTATAAAGAGATAGTGGTGCTTTTGGGATAACATAGATAATGAGTTAATATTCACTGATGCGAATTGATTTTATAACATTTCGACAGCTCGAAATTATTATATCATTAACGGGTAAATTATATTTCAAATTACAAAAAAATTTTTTTTTTATTAATTAAACTATACGCACTATTTCCTCACAGAATTGGCCCGGTCTGTTGCGACAATCAAATTTATAATCCATTAATTAGGTAAAAACTTTTTGCTGCTTGCTTCCTCTTGCTAACTGCTTTATTATTCAGAAATTGAATATGAATTTCATGGATTTGTGTGTTTTTTTAAAGAAAAATATAGTCAACCTTAAAATAAAGGAAATCAGAGAAAATTTGGATTAAAATTATTCCCGATTTCAAATATTAAACACGCGCCAAGGAAACCTAATAAGTACTGTAAATGGCTTTGATGGGTATTATATAAAAAAAATATATTTTCTCTACAAAAATAATAAACAAATTGTGGTCATGCGCCTGTCTTCTCAGTTTTATAAAAAAAATTAAACATACACGAATATTTTAATTTCCACTAAATTTGTTCAAATGTTATAAATCTTTAGCAATAGCAGTTTCGTAATGGTCCAGCGGTAATATTTCAGGGAACAAACCGTGTAATTACCATAAATTTG
Source organism: Agraylea sexmaculata (assembly GCA_022606485.1). Classification (NCBI taxonomy): domain Eukaryota; kingdom Metazoa; phylum Arthropoda; class Insecta; order Trichoptera; family Hydroptilidae; genus Agraylea; species Agraylea sexmaculata. The sequence continues at coordinate 38,858 of JAGTTH010000957.1, forward strand.
AAGGGCTCGACGATCGGTAAATAAAATAAGGAGCAAGAGTTATAATGTAAACAGAAACATATAAACGGATTGGGTCGATTTGCAAAATTGAATCTTTCGCAAAGACAAGACTGAAAACAGAGTAAGAAATATTCCTCGTTCACTTCTCGGCCATTTTCCGGCCTTACATCCGTCAACTCTTTCGAATTTAATTTGCGACTTTGGAAACTGTCCGTTTCTACGGTTTATTTTGCTGTTGTTTTTTCATGCCGCATTCATTTTATTCCATTTATTATCCTTCGTAGCGCCAAAAGCAGATAAGTGATTTCGCATAGTGTCCCAGTGGCTCGAGTTTGTTGTTTCCTTGGTAAAGTGGATGGACATTGTTTATAAATTAATTCGATTCGCTTCTCAAATTGAATCGAATTACTCCAGCTTCATCAGATTCAATTGACTGTCCAAACCTGATAATCGTCATTTGAAATGTTTCACCGTTTTGGTGATTGTCAATTCAACATTCTTTAACATCTTTATTTATAAATAGATACATTGTACACCTATAAATAAAACATGTTCTATTTAATCATGGTATTATTTGTTTAATATTTCTTATTGGTCAAATACATAAATATAGGTTACTCTTAATGATTACGTAAAATATTTGTATAGCAAAGAATTTATATAAACTGCATTAAAAATGAATAAAATCCCATTAACATAAGCCAAGTAGTATAGTTTAAAAAAATTGGTAAATTTATAGATGAGCTAAATCTTTTTTAGACAAATTCACTCAATTAAATTGTATAAAAACTGATATAATAGGCATATACATGTAGAAATATGTATAATGCAAATTTTCGTACACATTAAAGATTTAATATTATTATAAAGGGTGGATTTGAACAAATTGAAAATATTTTAGTGGGTGTCAAAATAAAAAAAGTGCTTTGGGCCACCATCTTGGAGTAATAATTAACCAATTATTTTTTGTATTTTTAACTTATAATTTTTTTTTTCTACAATTAAAACCACATTTTTAATTGTGATTTTATTACATATTAGTTGAAAATTCAACCATAACCTGTCTATATACATATATATGGGTACTTATATTTTTAATCTAACAATTAACTAACAATATTACTTATTATAATTCGTCTAAATAAAGGGTTTTTTGTTTCATTACATCTAAAGAAACAGAAATAATAAGAAATAAAAATAAAAATAATGAATATTATGAAAAACACCAAGAATGCCAATGTCTATGTCTAATCTATAAAAAAATATATTCATATTTAAGTTTATTATTGAAGAAGATTAAGGTCACGAATGGGGTTTGCTGGTATAGTTTTGCTATGCTATCAATCTGAGTCGAGAGTCGATTCTCATACCTTACTCTAATAATCTACTAAAAATTTTACTAGGTACTCTTGTATCAGAATAGTTTATTCGTTTAGGCATTGGTCCAAATCAATATCCGATTTCAAAATAATTCGACCTCGACTAGGAAGTTCATTTCCGTGTGAACAATTTTCAAAAAGTGAAAATTCCCTTTTTGCATCCAACAATAGTTAGTTGGACGTTTCCGATGACTGAATGAATACATGATGAAAATGGTTATTGTTCGTTGTTTGGTAGGATAGAAATCGTCAGTGGAGTGTGGCGAGGGTCCGTTGTAGCTACAACTTTTTCACGGGACAAAAAGCCACTAACCCTAACTACTGCGTTTGTCCGGTGAAACTGAATAAAACCAACCCCGGCCTATTTTCGCATTTGAAAAGAATATCGAATACTCATACAATGCGAACTGATACGTTTTGTGATGCTATTGTATCCCCGCATCGAACCTACCGCAATCCGTCTATGTATCTCTCCCCAAAATGGAATATTTCCTGAAACTTTTTCATTGTATTCTGAACATTGCTGGACTGTTTCATAGTATATTTTACTGCTGAAAAGGTAGTCTTAGCTTTCGTGACTTGTTAAGAGAATTATATTACAAAGCTAGATATACCTACAAAAGACACAATCAAATAAATCATAAAAGAACCCCGATTTATTATTTTCAAACAAAATACTAGTAAATTTGAATTAAAACAGACTTTAATAGAGTACATAAATACCTTTTAAATTATGTATCTAAAAATCCATTAGCAAAATGAGCTTTCCTTATTAGCAAATTTTATTTTATTCACCTTCCTTTTAAGCAGGTTAGTTATGAAGTTGGTTACTTAAAATATGCGAATTTTGCTCTGTTTTTTTTTAGGTTAAGATTTCATACAATTTATGTATTACTAACCCGATAAAAAATCATATGTTTCTTTGTTTAAAGCTATGGATTAAAAATGTATGATTTTATTTGTTTATCAAAAACTTACTATATCATCGGCTTTCTTTGCAGACTGCGTAAGTCAATTTTGCCATATTTTACCGGAGATGCGAAAAAAATTATCAAAGCTGCACTTAAACTTACACATTACTTGTGTTCAGGCATATAAATTTATGAGATTTTTATAAAATGTACGAATTATGATATAACTTGTTCTAAACTTATATTTAAGAATATTTCCGAATTAAAAATTCTCAAAGATGAGTTACGTAAACCGCAAAGAAAGCCAACTATATTTGATAAACTGTAATCATTAATTTTTTAAATTTGCAGTCGTTACTTTGTACTTGAAAAAAGTAAAAAAAGCTTTAGAAATTATTGGAGCATCAGATAAAAACTCTTTGCAATTTATCATTAAAATTGATAAATGTGTTGCTAACAATATATGTATATTATATATATATATATATATATATATATATATATATATATATATATATATATATATATATATATATATATAACATATATATATATATATATATATATATATATATAATTTTAATTGTCCCCTTTATATGTTCCCACAAGGATTATTTATATTATATAATTACATACATAAAATAGCAGTGGTTCATGTGATAATACTAAAATATTCAATTTCGTAGTTGACTCAGCTTAACGAGCACGGATATGGGTGAAAGTAAGTACATAAGATGTTGAGCTTTTAATACGCGCGTGCATTTAATTGAATGTTATTCAAGATTATATTATCATTTGAAGGCATGTGACATTTTCCAACAAAGCCTCCTCCCTCATAATCGTAAACGAGTCCTGTTAATAATACGGCTCGAGGTTTAGATAACTCAAGACTTCTCTCCTCGTCTTCGTGATTGTATTTTTGAGCCCTGTTTATTTCTCATGATGGAGTCTCATCGCTCACTTCTCGCGGCTTTATTAATTTTTCAACAACCGCAAAGATAATCCCACCGGTCTTAAATTTATTATACTTTTTACTACTGTTTTTCTGAATTATGTGACTATTGATATAATACAATTGCATCATAAAGAGCTGTGATAATTATAAAGTTGTGTTGTCTGCGGCGACGATTAGCATTTCCCCAGCCACGTGATGAATGGAATAGTTCCTTGGAGTCATTAACAAGAGCCTGATGCCAGAACTAACATACCAATTAGTGAAGGAACCACCTCTGGAATTGTCTTCCACCACCTGATGTTCAACGAATCCATTATCCTGTTACACGTGGTAACTGCAAAGTATTGCACCCCTAAACTCTAATACCAATATGCAAGAGCACTCCAACTTAACATGACTACTATTATACAAGCATATATAAAACTATTATATACCACATATTTATTTAAATAATTATCATAAATAAACTTGTTTAACCTTCCATGATATTTTAAACTAGCGTAATATCTCAGGAGATAAGGCGCGTGGCTACAAATACTGTGGATCAAATCCGGCTCAATTAGAAAAAATCATTTCCCGATCTTCTGATCGGAAATAATATTAATAAAATCCCAGTTGATCGTCAGGATCAGGGTTTACTCGGATTCTTTCGATTTTAAGGTAAATACTGAGGTTATTATTATGTTGGCTAGAGCCGCTCTGTCGGTGACCTATGTAACTAGTTAAAATCAATCAATAAATGAATGAATTAAAACATTCTGTCAATAATACAAATATTAAAAAAAACCTAGCCTAGTTTAAAAGTCTTAATAGATTATTATGTTACTTTTAAAGAAGATAGCAATATAAGGCTTTGAATGCCTACCACCTTTTTAAAATATTAATTTCCATTTAAATACATAATTAAAGCTTCACCCTGATTAATTTAATATTATTTTTTATATTTTTAATGCCTCTTTATATATTTTTTATGCATATTGGTGAAATAATTGATTATTTGGTTTATTATTTTTACAAAATTACACGAATGTAATTGTGTAAATATTTTTATGCCTCGTACTCAAATATTTTCGTTACTTTTAATAAAATCGTGACAAAGCTTTATATAAAAAATCCATTTTAAATTATGGCATGAGAAGATGTAATCGGTTTATCACACGAACTAGTCCCTTTTGATATTAAACTTTGAAAGTGATAATGTTCGATGCTTATCCGTTTAAAGTGTCTTTGTGGATTCACTATTCCGTTGTATCATTAAGGGCGGGTTTTAAAAGAACACTGCAGGGGAGCCATGAATCTCGGGGGTGTCTGTTTGAAGGGTGATACTTGTCAAATTAATGCAAATGAAACATTGGTCGTGGTGAATGATGAGATGGAGGCATCAACTATGAGCCATCACAACCATTATTCACAGGGTTAAAGAAATACTTTGAATATGTTATTCTCAAAATTATACAGGAATGACGAATCTTTTTAAAATCAGATTAAAAAAAAAATTATATGTAGTCACAAAAATACTATAAATTTTCACAAAAACATATGATTTTGTCTGTCATTAATGATTTTACTGTATTCTTGTTTCGCAATATTTTTGTTTTATTCATATAGTATTAAGTATATGTTTTTGTAATTATAAGTTTACTTTATTTTATTATTATTATTTATTATGTATTAAATTTATATATATATATTTTAGTAGTTCTACAAGTGGGTTTTTGTATTTTTTCCCATAAATTATGTTATGACTTATTTATTATTTTAAATATCAATAGATTGTACTCCGTATTAAAATAAGTAAAAGATAAGTCTATAAACTTAATATTGTAACATCTAATCATAATGTATCAAAACATTGTGTGAAAATTATATTTAATAAAGAAATTGTATAGTAAAAAAAAATATATAAATTTTATATAGGTACTGTTATAAATATCAACTAAAATATTGAAACCATCCATTAATGCAAATACTACTGTACTTGTAATAACGCCTTGTTTCTGATGCAATATAAACAAAACAATAGACCATTCCATTACGCTTATTAAACAAAGTAAATTTTCATACACTAAATATAAAACGATAATAAGATGTGTAGTTGCAATTTCATGGTGTTTTACTCATTGTCTCGGCAAACTTGATCTCGTTATTTTAGATCAAAGCGATGCTTTATTTTTGTACAGATGCCTAATTATATGATTTGAGTGGCAATTGATAGGGGTAGTACTGCCTGGGGGTTGGTAGTCCACTAGGGACGTAGCGATTGCCGTAGGCAAAGACTAACTAGCCGAGCCTTATACGCTACGCCACCGTAGCAGTCTAATTCAATTCTGCGCACCCTTTCATGACAACTCTCATTGCAATTTATTTCTTCATTAAGGCTTTATTCGCATGTAAATTATGCGGTATTGAGGCAGTGCCCCACACTAATGAAATTCTTCTCTGCACATGGAAGACAATGTGTCCAAAAGTAGTTTCGCCAAGGCGTCTTGATATGTAAATAACACTGCATTTAATTTTAATAAGTTCTATGGCTTACGCTTATAAGTCTTTTTTTATGAATTTTAGATATTGCACTTATTATATTTATTATGACTATACTCGATCTCACGGTGAAATCATTAGCAAAATTATATCACATTCGGAATACTGAACAAGTACCTAGTAGCGTTGGTTTGAGTTAAAACGCAAACAGTGTTCGTTTATTGGGAGGGGTTGGTTTTTGCTGGTAGTCAAAGGGGATGAATGTTCCCTTAATTAAAATCCTCGTTTATTTGTTAGACTTCAGCCGATTTGCAATCAGAACAACGATGATGGCACGTGCCAAATAACGATACTTGCATTAATTCCGATACACACTTGACTTTTCATGGTTATATTTCATGTGAATAAAAAATTACGAAATTTAATTATTCATATATTTGTTATATGATTTATAATACTAGAACATAGGTACATTAATGACCGATCATATCATTATATTTAAATTATATGTTATTAAATTATTTATAATTATTACTTGGATTTGTATAAATTATAAAATATTTTATCGACCGTGTGTATGGTTCTAAGTTTATATTTACAGTATGTGAGGGTTGGTTCTAAGTAATTTGCATAAGCCTGCAAGTCGCTGATTTGGCGATGTTTGATCTTGTGCACTTTAAAGAAACAACCGTATATACACATATATTAATATACATAATTTATAAATAAATTATTATTCACGCATCAATAATAATTTCACTTCTATGATGTGGTTGTTTTCATAGCTAAGTGCTTCGCGCCAATATTGATAATTATTTAGGATATATATATATAACATTGAGGTGTTTGTACTGTAAATTTCTAGGAATAATTTACATTTAAGATTGTGGCTCGGAATTGTTCCAGGAAAAATTAATTCTATATCAAATATTTTTTCTAAAAAATGTTTATACATAAAAAACTTAATTATCATATGTCATTTTGTAAAAAATATTGAAACAAAGATGATTAATTTTCCTTTTTATACAGAATAGACTTAAATAACTGAGAATATTTAAGGGGGTGGTAAAGTATCGCAAGAATATAAGTGAAAAAATATTATTATATTTTATTTATTTATTACTACTATTTTATTTATTTATTATTTACTAAAAATGAAAGAATAATAAGTAATATTAAAGGTGCTTTTGAAATCGAGTTTGGGCCATTTTCTTGGAATAAGATGTTTCTGTGAAGTACTCAGTAGTGACGTTTACGTGTTTATTGTGTCTAATATACTTAAATTATATTGTCAATTCATTTTTTTTCTCTTACAATTGTGATACGCTACCAAACCCTAAAATATTCCCAGTTATTTCAAGACCACCCTGTATACTGTATTAATAACAAAAACAATTTCTTAAAAAGGTGACATACAATAAGTTACTAACAATTGATGTATTAATTTCGAGGAAGGATCTTCAACGTCCCACTATCTTAATTGAAATTATTGTTACATGGTTCCAATAAAAAATAAAAATGTAATATAACATTCTTGAATGGTGGGTGTTGAAGAGGCTTTTTAGTGAAAAGGACTTAGGGAAGGCAATTAAAATATCCATAAATTAGTCGAGGGTCTGCCTCCTTGTTTGCACTGCTGATGGATTCCTTATTCCAGAGACTGTAGACCTCTCTGTCTCATTCCCCTTTGGCTGAATTGCAACACCTTCCTCTTCAGTCCAGTATTAAAGTAAGTGCCATGTATTAATAGAACCGAATGGAAATTAAGAGACAAAGAACTGTAAATACGGCAATCTACAGTGAAATATTGCCGCTAATGGACAACCCAATATAATTAGTCTACGACAACTTGTCTTGTAGTCTGCGATGTAGTCTATAAACCACACAATTATTAAACAGAATATCAAACTAATCCTATGCGATTTTTTAAATTGCAACTTGTGGAGGTTGGTTGCATTTTGAGAGCGATTCAGAAACAGACAGACTGTTTGTAATTGAAATGAATAAATCGTGTCTAGAGAGTGCAAGAGGAGCATTGGTAAATGTTTACTTACCCCCAGAACTGTTCACCCTTCAGCACGCCTTTTGAATTACATACAGATTACTCACAATCATACCTCATATTATTCTACTTTCTTACGCATATTTAATAATAAAAGGTGTTGAGTTAATCGTAATAAGTATATCATCGTTAAGCTGTCTGAAAAGAGGGCGAAATGATCCCGTCCCAGACATTAGCAAGGTTATAAGTAGGGAAAGTAATAAACTCTATCATGTTTTATGACGCTTTGTGCAAGAAAAATGAACATCCTTACACCCTTAGTTTGCCACATTCTCACACCCCCATATAAATATTGCCGTTGTAATTACTTCTCATTATAATGCATTTCACTCCCTCCCATAATACGAGTGGCTTAGCAATAAAATAACAATTAACTCAAAATTACACGTAAACAAAGTAAAGTAAATTGTTTTCAGGACTTGTGTATTTTTTATACATGGTGGACTTGAAGTAACTGAGAATATTTTAGAGGGTGGTAGGGTGTAGCAACTAAGAGCGATTTTTTTTATTAATTAAAAATATTAATTACGCATTACAGACACAATACGTACGTAACAGTCACTATTGAGTACTTTAAAGAAATAGCTGATTCCAAGATGGCGGCCCAAACTCGATTCTAAAACAATTTTAGTATTATTAATACTTCTTTAAAATTATTCTTGTAATACCCTACACCCCCTAAAGTAGTCTCAGTTTTAGATATATGTATATTATTTTGCTGTCAATGCTCTAACAGGATTTATACTAATTGTGCATATTTATTATATGAATTTTAAAATATCTGTTTTCCTATCATAATTACATATAATAAAAAAGTTTATACATAATAATCGCCTCAGCATTTTCATTATAATACAAGAAATCAGAGTAAATCCAGATCGAGATGATCTACATGGATAATATAAATTTTATTCTTGATTTATTGGTACCTTGAAAATTGTATTAATTTTAATTTTATTTTATTAATGGATATTCTATTTTGTATTACTTTTACAATACATTTAAAGAGAACATAGAAATTGTATTTACAATTAAATCCCATGTCTACTGTATTATTCTCTCTAAGGTTTATAAATAACATTTTAAAATTAAATTTCATTATAAAAAATCATCCCACCTTCATTGTAAAATCATTGTATATAATATTATTCTTTCTCACAAGGTTCACGATTTGTAGTGCGATTAGTCCATTTAAAGGGGATACCAAAACAGAAGCTATGGAAGAAGAAAGAGGATATTAGGTCACATAAAATACCTTCCCTATCGTTCCATGGTATAAATAGGTTCAGACTGTTCGAAAAATACGTCCGTCAATACCCTTCCTGTGACCCGGCTTTGGTGATTGTCCCTCGGGATACCCTATTTGTATACCATGTTCGTGGCTCGCGATCTTCCTTTCTTTATATACTATAAAGCACTACAATATACCTAGTCTTAACAACTCTGAAAACCTTGTTTCCGGTACTCTATTCAATCGGTCTGGGACAACTTTTCAAAGATTCGACCTCTCTTTCGATGTATTTATTCATTAGTCGTGTGATTATTTAAAAATTTGTATATTTTTATTTGATATTTTATCTCATTTATTAAATGTGAAAATTTTCAGAAATAAAAAAATCTTTGGGGGGTGTTTTTTTAAACAAATAATAAAAAATGTTTATTGGACGCATCACAAACATATTCGGAGTTATTCACATAATCGTGAATATTATGGTTATAACAAGGTGAAAATATTACAACGACGAATATAAATCTCAGTAATATAATTCTGATATACGCTCAGAGGACGTTAATGTTATAATTCCATTAATATTTTTAATAATTAAAATCTAATATATTATACAGGTAATATTTAAATACAATGCATTCTAGTATTTCTCATTCAGGGTAATATTATATATTATCATTGATTATCATTTCGACTGTTTGTGGCGTTGAATAGAGTGATGTTCACAGGACTCAGAATTTTATTTCTTATCGAAATATTTGTCCATTGGGAAAGTAGTAGGGCCTTAACGACTGCAGCTTCATAAATTTCTATATGAAGAAGACTAACTTGAGCAAGCAACTCACGTAGGCTTCTTACGGAGGCTTTGCTACGAGCTCTGTGTCCAACAACTCTACTCACATTGGAAATACCTCACGTTTTATTCTCTTACATATACACATAATTCGATTGATTGATTGTATTTCCTGCAAATATTCAACATAATCAAGATCAACAAAAATAACACAAGCCAAATATTTTATCAAATCCAAAGGATGGGATAGTAATCTTTATTTTGATTTAACTAGACTAACCTAACACTGGACTCAATCTACATATGTATAAGAAGTCAATTTGTTTATTCATAGATGTATATTTAATTTTTGGTCGAAAATTTGCGAACGAATTTGAAAAGTACCACAACTGACAATAAATCTTATAAAATGTGACTAATCACGGCCGTCTGTGATTAATTATAACGCTTAAAATAACTTTTTACATATTTTCAATGCATTTGATATTTTACTCAGACATATAAGTAGAATTTATAGAAGTCATTGAATTTTATTTTATTTGAAAGAAAACTGCTGAAAATATACTTTTTATCACATTAAAAATATATACAGAGAAACATAATTCAAATAAAACTAATTGGGAATTAGCAAAAATATATTATTAATGGATTGAAATCTACTGGGGAGAATTCAATAATTTAATAAAATAAGAATTATTGATGAAAACTAATCTTAGTCTTTTCGACTAGGTTAAGATAGTTTTTTTTATTTTTAAAATAAATTTAAAAAAATAAGGCGGCATCTTTAAGTATTTTTAATTAATAAAAGAGGTTATTTTATGAGAATCAAAGTGCTATAAATAAAATAAAAATGTTAAATGGTGAGTTTATTCCTGATTATATATTGCGTTTTCTTGTACAATTTTTTATTGTATTATGTTAAAGATTACTCAACATTTGGCAAAATTTAAAAAAAATGTAAACATTTTTAATCAAGCCAAATAAAATTGATAGAGTATTTTTATGGATTTAATGTGAATATCGAGGGGAATGAAATATGTTCTAATCCCATTTTAATGACACGGTTATGGTGGTAATGGTTTAAGATGTGAAGGAGACACTAAGCCTATTTGAGTGCCAATATGGTGTCATAATTCAGTGGACTGAGGAAAGTTATTTACAGACTTCACCATACACATAATAATATCACTATTAAGTCGATATTGGGACTCGGGACACATAAATCCATATCCCATACATTATTATATTATGAACCCTACTTAAACTGTTTTCGGCGATTATTATATTCCCGGTGGGATGTTTTATTGGCACTCAATACCACCGAAAGACTATTGTTAACCATACTACTATCATAATATATTAAAAACCTCTTAAATAATACCATTGCATAATTTGATTCCTTCTTGAAATTCATTATCGGCGTTAGAGCATCAAACATACGTTCGAGTCCCGCATAAGTTGGTAGTTATTTTCCATACATACCAATCAAACACATTTCATAAATAATATTTTTTATTACCTTTATAAACATTTCAACCGCACTTTTACAATCAGTGAGAATTTTTTTTTTAAATTTATAGTAAGCATTGTTTTATTTTATGGAAAAATATGACTGCCACTAACAGGTGGACAAACAGGTGTGAAAGTATTCAAGTATTTATTTTTTGCCATAACCTACCTCTCCATAAAATTACTACCCCGTAAACCCGACGACCAGAATTTTTAACTTATTATTGTACCATATGCCTTTATTAGGAGTCATCTATTCAAAAAAATATTTATTTAAATAATATATATAGGAATTTATGTAATATTAGACTGCAATTTTACAACAGGCATACATAGAAAAAAATAATCAACATAGGGAAGCTTATCAAGAAATAATAATTATAAAAAGACATAACTAACAAATAAGCTATATTCTGGAATATTAAAAAATAAAACTAAAAAATTCTCACGTATAATTACAATTTCAAATTGATATTACACGAGCCTCGATATCATCGATGTTCTACGACTAATGTCAGTTTCTTTATAGAGATATTTGAAAATATTACCAAACTATACCGTGTGTATTATTTCTCACAAGTACTTACTATTTGAATCCTTAACATTTTCGCATATGATAGTGGAGTTATATTTAGTTTATCCATACAGTTATCGATAATGTGTCTAAGGTAGTTTTCAATGCAACACATTATCTAGTAAACGTAATAGAACTAGTGATATATTGTGATTTAATATGCACATGTGGTGGAAGGCGTGTCTGCACTTCCTTGTGAATATGACTTCCATATAAAGCCAAATAAATACATCCGACAGACTTCGAGAACAAATTGCACATTTGATTATCGCTTCCAGCATCACAACCCTCTCGCTTTCAATTATTATACCAGACCATCCTCAAATGCCCTGGGCTAAATTCGACATAAATTGTATGTAAATTGTCTGGGAGTAAATCCTTTGTTGTTAGGGATGTGAAAAAATGAACTTTGAAAAAGTTACAATTTATTCTCAAGTGTCAGTGCTGATTGAAAGGTGGCTTTCTAATTAGTACTCGGAGAAACTTTACGGATTTCATTGGAAAAAACTTCACAGAAGTTTGTTTAAAAAAAATCAACATAATATTGAGGAAAGCTTTATCATTATTTAATATTTGAAGATATATTTTGCATACACTTATTGCCTCACTCTGATCTAGATTTTTTTTCTCACTATACGTATCCTCTCAATTGAGATTTTAAAATTATTGTTATTTGATCTGATCTACAAAATTTAATGTGATAAATGTTGTTTTCGATTTCTCAATCATAATAGGCCATTTATTTAAATCTTATATAGATTTCCAATTATCTCAGATTTATGAATCGATAATTGATTATTATAATATATCATATAGATAGTATATGATTATTAAAGTATATTTTCAGATTATTATTTTTTAAATTATTATTATATCGATATACAATACATATCATTTTTTAATTTATTTAAAAAAATCAAACCTATACGGAGAATACTATTACGTATTTTTGACAAAATCAATTTATAAAATAGTTCAAACATTCACTTTGAAAATAATGTAACAAATTAAATTCAATAAATTATAACGAATTTACCTGGTTGCTGTTTTGTTATTGATAGAATTCAATTCGGAGCGTCGAGTGATAAATTCTGTTAGGTGTTAAAATGCAGCCAGGACTAAATGGGAATTGGACAGGATGACTCAAATGTTGTTGTTT
>JAGTTH010000960.1:0-25260 GCA_022606485.1 Agraylea sexmaculata
AACATGTTGTGTCTAAAACTCGGGTTGTATATAAATAAATAAATAAATAATGTGACCTAGATTATCCGTATTGAATTTTATTCCACAGTGTGAATATTTTACCTAATCGTGGAAAAGCTTTTCAATGCTTTGATTTAAAGACGGGAAAACTGTATGACTCTGTATAAAAGTACGTGATTTATGCAATGGCTTCTAAATTGAATGAAATCCCTTTAAGCAAAAATCAATCACCTATTGGTTTCTATATAATACAATCTAAATAATGTTTATCTTGATAATATGTATTTTTACCTATTTGTCATGTATGATGTAAATAATAATATTCATCATAAACCGGTGTATTCTCTGCACGTTTATTCATATCCTTGTATAATTTGTATTTATATTGTGTGTCTTCTCCACGTAATGGGTTAGAATATCAGCAAATTTACACGTGTCATAAGTAAATAAACCTTGAGAACTAGTATACTAAATGTCGTAAAATCACCATCAACCTCTTCACAACTCATTTGCAGTGTATTTACAGACACCGGATGCAATTTCACTAGAATAAATGTGATATTTTATATGAAAACTCTCACTCATAGGTTGAAAATCAAAAAGACCAAAATGTACAACTCAACGTATCGATTTAAAATTTAAACCCACGCCGAAGATTACTGCCAAATATCTGTAGCGTGGGATTTGGGGGAAAAGTCTTTCAGACAAATGGAACATCTAGACTTGGGGATTTAAGAAAAATCCCACTCAAAAGAACCGACTAATTTACCGAGAAATATTAACAAATAATTATTTAAATGACACCGTAATACTCTCGCGATGTATTTATTATTTTCAGACTCATCAGCGGAGTTATTACGAAATTAATTCCCTAACCCAAAACATTTTTACACAATCAGCAACGCCCTTAAAACTTGTATTTATTGTTATTAAGACACGCCAATCCGGTTTTTATATTTTACAATCAAACCGGTCCAAAATTAAATATTTAAAATCATTTTTCAAGTGGCATCCCTATAAGTGATAAATATCTCTCTAGCGACGCTCTTTCTTTGACAAATTTCTCAAATTCAATGCCACGTTCTGCGTTAACAATAAATTTATGCCTTCAAATATATATATAATAGTTTGAGCCCTAAATGCCATTATTAGAATATTTCATTAATGGGCTTTGATACGCATATATTTAATAAATAAAGTGTATATTTTAAGACGTTTAACACTTTTTGTTTGAACCCTTTTTTGATGGCCTGAAGCAGACGATCCTCACTTTATTACACACTTGTACAACATATAAACACTGTAGGTACAACGAGAAACCTTTTTTATCATACCACAAAGAAACTGAACATAGTATATTGTATATACTCTTATACATCCCTAGATTTCCATGCCATTCGGAAAAACAAAATACAAACTGTGTATTTGTACCGAAAACTATATACCAGCATTCTGAACTCCAAGTTAATTATAAAATACAAATTGTGTGTGTTATCTAAAATCTTGATCTGTAAACGAATATTTTTGTGTGAAAAAACAGGAAAACAACAATGTGGGTTGGTAAATTATGCTAATTCGGATGTCAAAGTTCTTTTTTTGTATAACGAGAGTTTCCCTGTAAGCTGTGATAATGTTAGCTTACTTTTTCAACCGATTTCGTTACAATATTATGTTTATGTTACAATTACTCTATAATAAAAGAAAGTATAATATACATATATATTTAAGCTTGTTTTTTTTTAAAAAGATTAACATGTTCTTACCTGGATCAAAATTGTATAGGCGTGAAAATATACAAACCACTATTACATATATTAAATAATAAAAAAACATCCCAGCGTATTGATTTAAATATAGTTATAAGAAAAAAAATATTTTAGAGAAAAATCCTAGCCAGCTTGCGAGAAATTCAATTAAACTTATGGAATATGAAGCTGTTATTTCGTAAACAATATAAAAATTGTGTGTGTTAAAATTTGTTTGTGAAACCCAATACATATCCAATTACAATAAACCTTCTGTCTGGGATTTTATTATTAAAAATGGTTTAAAAAATATATTATTCTATCACTCGCCTGCTAGTGGATAGTTACTCGCTCATAACAGTCAATGGCATCACGCGGTCACATTATGCGAGTAGCTGGAAGAAAGTAACTCGCCCGCCAACTCGTATAATCTGACCAGCCCTGGTGTTTTTCTGGACTCATTTCCAAATATATTTTTAGTTGAACTCTAGCAAAGGTCAAGTAATAAATACGCATGTAGTAGAACACGGACCATTAGGTATGCGAAATCGGGATTATCCTGTATTGTCGGTGACTTTAGAACGTATCTTAATCCCCTTATCCATTCCGAATTAACAGCGACTCTGTGCTCGTCTAATTGAATTCCACCTTAGCCGGAGTTGAACTGTAAGTTGGGGGTGAATTCATCCCCCGGCACTGTGATCTATTGCCATTTTGTTGAAGGGACAGAACAGAAGTTCTTATCAATACAGAAACGGCACACAACCACAACTAAGCACATTAATGATCCTAATCCAAATATACGGAAATCTGCTTATATAATAATATTCTGATCATAGTATATATATTTTGTAAATTATATATACACTATCGATGATCAAAACCATAAATTAATGAATTACATCGATTAAACACTAAATAACACCACAAGCAATTCCCATACCCTATATTTTGTGGTTTTAACCGTCTACTGGGCCGCATATAGTCAATTTATATTTTTAATACCAAAATAAATAATAAATTCACATTCCATTTAGGTAATTAAACACTACTGAAAGTGACATTGATGTATGTCAAATAATAAAAAAACTTACAGCTATACAAAGTTTCGTTTGGTTGCAAAAAGCCCATAAACCTATTAGACGGTTAGCAGAACTGACGCTAATACGACAGTACAACAATAATTAATATATAAGACTCAAGGGCCAAAAGGATTTTTTTGGCAAGTACATAAAATATTAATGACTATTTGAATCGAATACAAAATGTAATCGATTCTTGTTGATTTTTTGTGTTTGAAACAATATTATTTATTTGGCGAGAGCTTTATGGCGTGTACACTTTGTATTATTCTTTTACCGTGAGTGATTGGCGAGGTATTTTTATTTATTGGCCACGTGTATATACTTTAGTATTGGATCCCCGCAGGCTTGGACCATCTCAACGCAATTGCTGGTTGATCAATATGGAAGTCCTGTCGCTTTTCCTCCAAACAACCCATTTTTCACACCCCTTTATGACATTTCCTCAAAGTCGATGCTCGATTACCATATTCCCAATCCCAATATGTAAATAATTCATCTGATGAATTTACAAATTTTACATTTGAAAGATCATTCAAGTTCAACAAGCAACTCTGCTTTCAAACCTGTGACCTAAATACGTGCACGGAAAATATATTCATTAAATTGAAAATAGGACTTGTCTTCAACCAATGGACTCGAAAATTGTGTGATTAAATACTTCAAAAGGGATTATATCAAACAGACACGAGGACGTACTTATTATTTTTTCTGTGAATAGTCTCTTCTTTGTCAAAATTGAGACATGCGCAAAAGCCATGTAATTTTCGGTACGAATGCGACAGGTTGTGTGATTGGTTAAATCCCTAAACTAAAATATCAAATTTTGATATCAAAAGCATAAAGAAAAATTATTATGATTTGTAATCGAAAGCTTTATTTTTAATGATTTTTTTGACTAGTTGATAATATTTTAAAGGGAGGTAAAATATCGCAAAAATATTGTTTTCCTTCGGATTAGTTTATTATTATAACCCGAATGAAATGTAGTGAGCTTAACTGTGTTAATTAGTTAATTAGTTTATTATAATAATTATAGGCATTTTTTGATACCCCACCAACCCTTAAAATATTTTAAATTATTTATAACACGTTCTTAACCATCGATATATAATAATTGTACCAACGACTCACACGATTAATATAAAATCAAATAATACGTTATTAATATAACAATCCAAATTTCACAAGTGACATATTTTAACATTTAAAATACCTTTATTCCAGGTCGTTTACGATTTTCCGCATGTATAAATTACAATTAGGAATTCCTCTGGCATACAACAGGTGATCAAATGGAAAACACGGGTCTTTGCCCCACCGGGGACATGAACATATTATCCAAAGGTCATCTAGTACTAAACAGTTCTACATAATTTTATGTATGCCTAGAATTCCAATTAAACCAACCCAAGCGGTGTATATTTCAGGTGGACGAATCTAATTTGACATTGAAACTGAGATGAATTATTCAATTATATGCAGAAACAATTATGTTTGTTCTCGCGTAAAAATTTTTCAAGTGAAAAATTAAATGTCTATTTTGCCTCTAACGAATAAGTATTCGTATTTTTGCAACCATGACAAATAGAAAAGTAGCTGAAGATGTCGTTGTAATAATTAATAATGCCTATAATAAAGAAAACGACTGTAATAAAAATCATTTCAATTCGATTAGGTAATTAATTCCGAAAGCTTTATTTTATTATCAGGAAGTGAAAGAACACATTATAGGAAATCTTTCCCTCCAAATAATTTCGTTATAAAATCGCTTTTATTAAGTAGAATGTTATTTTATAATCAACAGACCGTAAACGATGAAGGTGATCCCAGGAGGTATTTAAAAAAAATTAATGACGTGTTTGACGATTTGGCGAAATTCCATGTTAATAATAGATATAATTTCCACAAATTTAAAAAAAATAAAAATTCTGATTTGACAAAAAATAATGTCTAAGGCCTTTCGACAAGTCATTATTAGAGACTTACATTCAAAATTAAAATTACAGGAGTGTAAATACAAGGTAGACGCAAAAATATGTGTAAAAAAATATCAAATATTTATTTTATTTATTAATGAAAACATAATTAAAAAGTTTAATACAGCTTTTGAAATCGAGTTTGGGAGACCATCTTGGTATCAGCTGTTTCTGTAAATTACTCAGTGTTGTGTCTATTCTATTACTTAGGAATTAAGCACTTATTTTTAATATTCATTTTTTTTCTTAATTTTACGACATCCTACCACCCCCTGAAATATTCTCAGTTATATCAAGTCCACCCTGTATATACAAGATTATGCAAACAAATTTACAATAAGTAAGGATTCCTACTATATTCAAAATAATGGTGTAATAAGTGTGTGTTAGTGAGTCGTGCTAGAGCTGAATAGTAATGGTGCGTGTACGAATAGACTAGAGCTTGGTAATACACACGCACACACTCTCATTATACTATTAAATCTATCATTAATTGATGTTTTAGTATATCAATAAATTTGAAATATAAGAAAGTCGTGTCGAATACATCTATGTACATAAATAAAGCTTGAATAAGTGTGGTTTTGACATGAAAGGCTTTATATAATTTACGATGGGACGTATATTTGCTATAATATTAAGGTATATTTTTAATGCGTGTAGTAGGATGTTCTAAAAAGGGTCTTCTTCTATGTACCTTTCTAAAAACACTAATGTGAAATATAATCTGTCATGTCGCCTCCGCAGATTTTATGATTATAAATACACTTTCTTACATATTATTTCTGGGTTTGAGACAAATTCTTGTATGCATACAAACAAGACTTAACCTCCTATACAAGCATGTAATTTTTCTCTATGGACAAACGCGTTCATTTATTTTACCACAAAAGCCTTAAACACAAACAGCGTTTTGCCCTTTGTTTGGCGACTTATTCTAACTCAAGCATGAAAGAAGTCTATATTTAAAAGGTGCGTGTCAGATAGTCCTTGTATAAATTAAAACAAATATTAGACCAAGTTTCTCTATAAAATTAACTACATAATATAATCAAGATCTGGAAACGATTTATATTATGATCAAACAATACACATTTATTTATTAGACCATTATCAAAGTAAGCTGGACAATTTTAAAGATTTAGGTCTCTTCAGATTCAGATTGTTTCAGTTTCTTAACCACGAACTCAACATGACGTTATTTTTTTATAATTAGACCTTAATTTATTAATAAAAAGGCGTTTCAAAATTGCGCGCATATTCAACTTAGCGATTTATTTACATGTATTAATATTTTATATTAATATTTATCGGTTCTTTTTCAAAAGCCGTTTTACGACGGAGGTCAATATTGAGTTCATGTTTATGGAACTGAATGTAGAATTTATTGTAAAAACATAATTTTTTTATTAAAATCGTGTTATTTTACCATGTTGACTTCAGAATAAATTTGCTTTATTAAAATAAAAAAATCATATTAGTCTAAGCGCTTAGGTTACGGTTTGACTTTATGAAAAAGGTTTGTAAAACTAAAATTGCTCTATTGTGATCATAAATTAGGGGGAAATATATATTTTCAATTCCATGTTTAATATGTTAAAATAAAAATAAAATTTGTTATTATATTACCATTGAATTATTTTCAAAATTTAGACGACTACAGCTCATAGTAATATTAAAAGGCAATGAAGCAGACGCACAAATTAAGTGTTTAGACCTAGAAAGGTGTAGAAAAGCAGATTCAGACTAAAATATATTTTCAGAGATATAACCTATCTTATCTCTACTAATATGGTTTGGTTTTAAAATATTTAAAAAATTATTGTTATGTATTTAATACTTTTAAAGACATAACTATAATATCCGAGCTTCAAACACATCCACATTCAATTTTAACCAACAGACGTCGTTTTCGTATTATTGAATTTATATTTCTGAATCGTGTTCAAATAACGCAAGTCAAATTGTGTTTATTCATCCTGACAAAGGTCTCTTATAAAGGCTGTGAAAGTTCAACAACACATCCTTTGCGGTTTCAGACTTCTTATAATTTAATATATCTTATGGTACATTATCAGGCTTCGACTTTTAATTTTATTCATAATTCAACGCACTCCGTGAATATTAAATTCACGCCTGCCCTGTTTTCATTTACAGGATCTTTAATAAAAAATAAAACGGTTCATTTCCTTCTACGTAAGCCCAATTCCTTTGTGATTTTGGCACACATCGTAAAACCTAAGGGTAACCAGTTTAATATTGGGAGAACACAGACCAAAAGGTCGCCTTGCTGGAAAAAAACAGATCGATAAGATCATCGAGTTCAGCAGGAAATACATTAAGTGGCAACGTATACAAAAAAAATTAAAAACATAGCTTGGCTTAAAGTCAAAAATTTTTTAAGTCACGCAATAAACATATATTTTTACTAACACAATCGTTCGACAAATTGTTCCAAATACATTCTACAGGTGTATGCTTCAAATGATCTTACATGCGTATTTAAAAAGGTAAAAAGGTTTTATTAAATATTAAACTAAGGGAGGATTTTGTATATGGTGGATGGTAAAGAGTTTCCAATTATATAGTTCTAAAAATTATAAAAAATACCTGAAATAAACCAAATCTTCAGGTTGTCGAACTTTGAACTTCAGTTTTCTCAAATATGTATTAGACGTTTTAGCTTTATGTTCTTGAGCATCGATTTGATATTATAAATGATGATTTAGAAGGTTTATAAATCAAAATATATGTACAAACAGAGTGGACTTGAAATAAATGAGAATATTTTAGGGGGTGATATCGTATGAATAAATGAAAAAACAAATGTTACTTTTTCATGGGAATATTTCAATCTAATAAGCACCGATACTTTCAAATCAGCGCTAGTCACGGTATTTTTCTTCTTTATCTTATTCTTCATACAGGCAATATACAGGGTGGACTTAATCTGACTGAGAATATTTTAGGGGGTGGTACGGTATCGTAAGAATAATCGAAAAAAAATATCAAATATTTTTTTATTAATTAATAATATTAATTACGTATAACAGACACAATATTCACGTAACAGTCACTTAGAAAACTTCAGAAAAACAATTAATTCCAAGATGGTGGCCTAAACTCGATCCCAAAAGCACTATTAATATTTTTTTTTTTAACTAATATATGTTTTTTAAATTATTATTTCGATACCCTACCACCCATATTCTCAGTTAGTTTAAGTCCACTCTGTATATACACAGTGTATAGAATATTAGAGCCGCCTTGTAGCCCAGTGGTTAGTGTAACGGATTCGTGAGTGAAGACTCCCGGGTTCGATTCACGGCACCGGAGTCACTTGGTAGATCTAGCTTAGCAAACTAGATCTTAAGTACTCATTGCTGTGTGGTGGCCTGGGAAACCATCTCTACTATATTCTCCCGTAAAGGCCAAGGTGGCCTGGCTAACACCTTATAAAGGGACTCCCGTCAATAGGGAAGGCGTCACGGTATAGAATATTACCTACGTCTAAGATGGGGTGGGGTCCAAACTCGATTCTAAAAGAACTATTTTTTTAAAATTAATAATAATAAATTCCTATGTCCAACCTGTATAATAATGGTACGAAACCGCATTAATGTAAAATTTTAAATAAAAAATAGACCACTATTGATATATTACATTATTAACTTTAGTGTCTACAGTGTTTCCTATATAGTTTAGATATTTTCGAAATATTTCAATATACATATATTGTTATGACGTTATGAGAGATCAACTTCTCGATGCAGCAATTTCTTTAGAAAACTTTCACTATCAGAACTAAGCTCCGGGGGGTGGAACTTACATCTGACGAGGGTAATGCTTTCCCTGACAAACCAAGCAACCCCCCGCAAAGAGATGCAATTCGATTCTACAGACAAGTTAAGAAGTCTTCACTACATGCATCAGACCACTATTTTCTCCACAAAGTCTTCAACCTAAAAAGCTTCCACCTCTTCTAGGTACATCTTGAAAATTCCAGCCAAATATAATATATATAAACTGCATAAGAATGCAAGACAAGTGTCTTGAATTTTCATAGAAATCGTGAATAATTTATTATTTCTATACCACCAGAGAAGTGTCACAGTCAAACGAATATTATAGTATGTAGTATAGAATCATTAAATGAAATAAACTTATTTAATTTCAATATTTTCCTTTCGAAATGCAGATCAATTAACCGTTCCAAATTTAGTGATAAACCATGTCCAGAGACGTGCCAATATTTACAGTTAAACAAATATTTTAGTTTTCATAGAAATCTTGAATAATTTGTTATATTCCCTTATTATTATTAAACACAAAAATTATCTATTGAACAAAAATATAATCATAAATCATATTTTTTTCAATTGTCATATCTTTTGAATACAGCAATAATTTCAGCATACATCAGGCATATATAAATTTTCAGACGACGCTGAATTTTTAACGCAGCATTTTCTTGATATATTGTTTGATGCTATACCACCAGAGATGTGCCAAAGTCAGATGAATATTGTAGTAGGTAGTATATCTTTCTTTTCTATAATATAAATCACTCTATCCTTTTTCCCCATTCAGGGATATAAAAACAGGTGGGAGAGAAATACTAGTATAATGCTTAATAAATCATAATAACGTTTAATTTCTTCATTTGAGTGCATTAATAAGAAATTAGAAATATTCGTTTGATCTTGGCACATCTCTGTATACCACAAAATAAATAATATTAGATAAAACCAAATATTTTAATATAAGCTCTATACTTCATACATTTTTACCTAAAATCATGGTTGAAATGAAACTTGAATATACTTTAATTTAGCATACCAAATATAAGGGCTCTATTCAATATAATATTGTAGTAGGAGTGTGATAGTGAGTCGTTCTAAAAGGTATATGTACGAATAGACTAGAACTTGGTAGTATTGGTGTACTTGCATACGCACCGCACGCACACACTATTATATTGTATACGGCCCTCAATTTATATTACCAAATAAAAGCAGATAAGACCAAATTCAAATTGGTATTAAGTTATGTATATGGAAACTTGAGATAGTAAAGATATTAGTTATCGCAATACTTTATCCTTTAATTTATGCTCAACTACCTGAGTTTCGTACTTGTGGAAAGATAAACAATCTATTGTCTCGAATATTCTATGTTTGATTTGATATTATTATTTACCATAATATGATATTTTATATACAAAAAGTTTGCGTATCCACCACAATTATAATGGTAATAAAATATGTTGAGGTATCCATTTATTATCTTCTTGTTGTGCCTTTCACCATTTTTATCTAAATAGGGTATTTATTTTTACCACCGGGGAAATATTTTTATAGGAAATTCATATTTTAAATATAGCATTTATGTATATTGTGGTTGATCATAACAAAAACTTCCACAGTGAAAAAAGTTTCTCAAAGACCTTTGTGAGCGATAAAACGATTCATTTTAGATTGTTTTCTGGAAGCCCTCTTTACCTATTAAACAACTTTTTCTATTAACATTATTTATTCTAATTTTATCAATAAATTGATTTTCTGATTTCCTACACTATCGAAAGTGGACCAATTAAGTTCAATCGACCTTAAATTATTTTTCTTATTTAGAGCACCTATCCTCTCATCCCCTACAGGTTTCTATTGTTTTATTGGGGAGACAAACACATTCATTACGAAGCGTCTCGGTTGGAGATGTTCTCTGTTCTTCAAATAATTGTACATGATATATTTGACCCCGATGGAATTATACAGCAATTTATAGTAATATTTCTATCAATGCGCAAAAAAATGTGGTGATAATGAATCAAAGTGCGTGATCGATTCATTCTAAATATATACCTTTAAATGACTGAAAAGTTGTTGTTCATTAACACAAAGTTATCCAAAATGTTCAGAACATCAACCATGTCAATCATCTTCAGTTTCAGCACAGTTGCTAATTATTATCACAGACAAAAATCAATCGATTCTTTGTGTTTTACTGCGACCAATTAATCAGCTAATTGTGTTTTGTGTCTATGATGACACGTATCAATGACAAAAAAAACGTATCCAGACAATCTATTATCTGACCTCTGTGTCTGATATCCACCTGGACAAAGATATTTCTCATTGGGTTCTAACGACACATTGTCTTGTTTTAATTATTTGAACATCATTTGTATCTTTCAGATCTCAATACAGCCAGAAGGCTCTTTGAAGACGATCGTAATATGATCAGTCATTAAAAGTTTTTCGTTTCAGACTCGATACTCGTAACCACATCGGGTTATTCCGTAGGGAAATTTATTAAATTTCTGTAATATAATATGTATCTTTCAAATATTTTCTTTAAATTTACAAGTGACGTACCTTTTTTCAATCATTATAACTCAATTTACGTTGTTGAAAATAATGCTGCATTTATACACATTGGAATATCGATCGCTTGTTCTGTAAACAATAATATTTTTAAAATGCTGACAGTAAGTTTTTTGAGTTTGTTATTTATGCTCAGTAGATATTTAAATTCATAATTTTTTTTTACTATTAATTACATACATATGAAATAGACACAATACACTCGTGAAAGTCACTACTGAGTATTTCACAGAAACAGCTTTTGATTCCAGAAGCACTAATATCTAATTATTATTTATTATTATTTTTTTTAATCGTTATTTTTTTCACTTATTCCTGTGATACTCTACCACTCCCTAAAACATTCTCAGTTATTTCAAGTAAACCCTGTATTTTAAGTATTTACATATAGGAATTTATGACTACAATATAATCAATCGGTATTAATCAGATTGAATTTGTCATGAAAACCCTTTTGATTTCAAATTATTATAATAGAAATTTTTGTCATCGAATAATCATTAACTAAAGTAAAAGATTTTTTGGGATTTTATTATTTTCCTCGTCACAGTTACAACTAGCCAAGTGTATTATGCCTGAACAAAAATTGATATTTCATCGGCAATTTCCTCTTTTATAGTTCATCCGTCTTTAGAGAAAATTTCACATCGGGGAACAAATGGATTCCACTTCATTGTGTCCAGTTATATTATTCTGGAACCCCCTTGTATTTTCACAGGGGTATTTATTATGAATATTCGATTTAAATTGTTCATTCCTTCACTGTAATATTTTCCAAATATTCCTTTGAATGAATTTCAATGATTTTCAGTAAAGTTTTTCAAACAAACATGGATGAACAACGTGACGGAGCAACACAATGCAATGTTGCATTCAGTACATGTAGGACTTCGATGAAAAGTTGTTCACCGACAATATTTTCAGCAGCATAAAAGTTGGCAAGAGAAAAGGACAAAGAAAAAGCCAGTTGTCACGTCTAGGTGACTTTAATATAAGACAACTTGTCCATGTTAGTGTAGCTTGCGTCAAATTGATTGAGGAACATCTCTGTCTCTATATTAACAACTGAATCTAGGTTAAACATTCTTTCGAATCAAATAATCACTGATTAAAACATTGATTTGTTTAACACACGAAATACTCCTCTTCTGTATAATTCTGTCACACAAGTGCAAAAACAGCCATATTTAAATAAGCTAGATAAAAGTTTCATTTCTTCACGTTCAATTTAAATGGAAAAATATTTGTACGCATGTGCAATTTAAGAATCATGAAATAAAATAACTTTATATACACATTTAATTTTAGTATTTTACCCTCGAAATACATATCAATTTACCATCGGTGGATGATATTCCATAAATTTAGTAATAAACCATGTCCAGAGATGTGCCAAAATCAAACGAATGTTGTAGTATTATACGTATCTCTTTTCTGTACACCTGATGCTTTTTCACCATGGTGTGAAATGAAGCGATATAAATAATCATTAATCAAAATGACGTTGAATTTCTTCATATAAGTGCATTAATTATAAATATATAAATAGAATACTGTAATATTCGTTTGACCTTGGTACATCTCTGACCGTGTCATATTGTTGATAAATGATAATGTATACTACCCAGATTTTAACTATTTGTTATCATTTCCTCAGTATTACAATATTACAGCGAGCCCATCTTTAATAATCTCAGTATTTAACTTAAAATGTCAGAGTAAACCTATATCAAAATGGATTCAATTAATATTTACTATACCCAATGAATTAATATTGAAAAATGCTACTTAATATCCATTAATGTTTTTTGATGTCTAATTGAGGTTTTATATTTAACAAACAAATGAACTAGTGGTGCTTTATAATTGGAACAACGTTCATGTTACTTTGTATTTGTTCACTTCATTTGGGATATCAAATATAATAGAAGTGTTTCCAAGAAGCATATTTAAGGGCTACGAAATGAAGGCTTCTACACGATTATTATCCACTCACTGTCTCTGTGTCCATGTTTTAATTAAACCTAGATCGTTGTACGTGCTAAAAAGTACTTACTGTAAGTCGGTAGCTAAAGAGACTCACGTCAGCTGGAAATATCTTATCAGCCATCAACTCTTGAATTATTCCATGAATTGTCGTGACTCCCTTTCCAAAAACACTGCCACACTCGTCGTTATGATTCTTTGATCTAAAAAAATGATCAAATTCAAGGTGACTTCATATAATCATGACAAAGATATCAGTTTTCAATCCCAGCGATGTACAATAAAAAAGTTACTCGTATAAATCATATCGCAGTTGAAAGCTCAAACAGAAAAAAAGTTTTAAAGCCTCTATCTTGACCTAATTATTCAATCGGCTGCGAAACACGATAGAAAAACTTTTCTTATTATATTAATTTAGATTTAAATAAGTATATTATGTCCTCATTTCGTTAAAATGAGTGTTTTTTTTAAGGATGACGTGAGTTTCAACATGAAAACAACCCATTATGTTTCATATCACGAAGCATATTTTGCCTCCTCATTTAGTTTGTGCATCGCATAATTACCCTCAATTAACAAAGTCTCACTTTGTTATATCCAATACCTTTGTCTAATGGTATTAACTATATTTAGAACTTAATCAATAATACTCGCCAAATATGTATATTATTCTTGGTATTCTGAATAGGAGAATGAAAGACTAAGATAACAAGGAACTATATCAGCTGAATTTCAGTACATGGGTTCTATTCTAAGAAATAGTAATTAGCTATAAAATATTATTAATCCAACTTCGAACATACAAACAGAACATCTGATTATAACTTATCAGCAGGTTGTAATAAATCAAACACCTCGTGAAATACTCTACCATTTCAACATTATTATAAAAAAAATCGTAAGAAACACGGTTGGCACTTCCTCGATTTAACTCACTTTAATTAAAATCGATTGCACATATTATGTAAATATGGGAACAAAGGGAAAAATTTCATCTGGTTGTTGGAGTATATAAAAGAAGATACCATCGTAAATAACTCTAGAGGTTTACTGTTTACGTTGAGAATAACTTGTTACAAATGAAACACTAAAACATCCATATTATGTGAGAAATTTTCAACATAAAATTTATTAAAAAGATGTAAAATATAAAAGTATGTCACCACTATTGCATTTTATAAGCCTGCTTTATATATTAAATTATACATAACTAAAAAATATTATACATAATATAAAAAATATGCTCAATTCTCGATTGTTACTTTTTACTATTAATTACAAACACCAGTTCATTGTCTTTAAGGAAATATTGATTTATTTTAATCATCCAACTAAGAATTAATTATTTTTCAATCAATCATTCTGACTGAAATATTGGTATAAATTATGAATATTCCAATCGATCATCTTGAAGAAAGTTACATGTTATTTTTTTGAATTAAAATAAATACACCCCTATAATTTTGGTTTATACTTTATTTTTTACAATTACTGGTAATTTCAAATGCTATAAATATACAGGGTGGACTTTGAGAATATTTAAGAGGATGATAGGGTGTCGAAAAATCAATTGAAAAAATAATTTTATTATTAATTAAAAATTTAAAAAAATAATTAATAGTACTTTAGGAATCAGCTGTTTCTGTGAAGTACTCAGTAATTACTGTTTTGGTTAGGTTTTTTTTTCATATATACTTTTAAAGCCACATGTTGTAGTGAAGCAAAAAATAAGAAAGGCATATTTCTTCTATGCGAAGCGTTTTTGACACACCTTTTGATAAGCGATACCCAGTATTATGAAAGAATTTAAGCACGTTCGTCTTCAAAAGTTATTCTGGATTATTTCCGTGGCAAAATGTACAACTTCGCACCCTCAGATGTTGAAATCGATATTCCTCAAATTTGCCTCGATTCAAATGATGTATTCATATACATAAGTAGGAACGATCCTTGTTGTCTTTCAGTATTAGGAATTCTCCATTTATCGAAACGTATTTCAGTGGTTGTTGTTCGATAATGCTGGACATAGATCTTGTGGCCGAAAAGCAATCCCTTCTAAATGTTATTCCTTGCTGTTTTGTCTCTAGACTCAATTAATTCAGTATTCGACGCTCACATTTCTTGCAAATTGTCTCCCAAATAGAACGAACTACTAAGAAAACTTTTCGATTATTTTTATATCGTCCATTGTTTTCCTTGTGATAAAATTATTCATGACAACAATGGTCTGGCTGTAATTAGAATATTATACGATAAATCGATCGTTTGTATTCAAAACCATTATGTTAATTATCCACTACACGTGCAGAATGGAAATGAATGATATATTTTGGGCTTGTTTTGAGAAGATTTCCTATTAATCGTGAACAAACCAAAACAGCATAAATTATTTTATAGATAATTCACCCCAAAGAGACACGCCCCGGAACCACTTTAACCTTCCATTCGTTGTAGTAAAAAAATATCCAAAATAAACGGAAACACTGAATGGATCGATTGTTTTCATTGTTAGAAAATGTGTTGTTATGGATTGAAAATTGAAATCTCTACTACGTGAGAAATTTTCGATACAAAAGCTTTTCTATATTGGCTGACCTTCGACAGTATAATTTTATTTTCATTACGGATTTAATAAGGAAAATCCAAGGCAACCCTTTTTCCAAAATAATTAACCTTGCGGTCCACAAAGATATACATACATAGCTGCCTCAATCACTTTTCAATATTTAGACCATGGAAATTCGTTTAACAACTTACTCTTTACAAATTGTATACCATTGTTAAATCGTTGGTCAAAATATTAAAATTAGATTTTCACTTTTCTTCTGATTTTTACGTATCTCTTAAATGATCATAATGTGCGAAAATATATTTTGGTCGAAGACGAAAAATCTTGCCTTTATGTCTTCAAAAAGCAATTTCATCTGGTGTTGAGAATGGAATTTCGTCGCTAAATAAAAGAACTTAAAATCGAATATCGATCCTCTTCTTTCAAACTAAATATTCAATAAATATAAGGGTGTTTCTGTCTTTAATTGAAAATACAACCTCGTTTTTCTAAAAGTTAACACTTGAAAAATGATAAAATACCCTTTGACCATTTGACATTCGTCTTGACATCTTTGAATATTTCAAAAAGCCATTTTCATAATCTTCTCCAACTAAGCACACTGTAAGTAGTTTTTATCCCACGCATCAAAATAATTACAAAATTAAAATTCTCAGAACACTAAACACCGAGATGGATGAACAAAGACACGTGCCACTCAAAAAACTTTTCAATCGTCAACCTTTGTCTGATTTCTTACACTTTTGATATGTTTGAAAGGAAAAGGACAAGTTCAACAAACTGTTAAATATTCCAGGAATTGTAATATTTTCACCCCATCCATTCAGAGTGTTTTTTGCTTATTCATTTTCTCTAATTCAAGGACGGAATACTTTTTCTCAGCCTGTCATTTTGACGTCTTGATAAAATATGTATTACAGGTCTCATTCCCCATCAAGGTTTCCTCTGAATATTTATTAGCAAAGGCGTAATATATATAAACAAAATCTTTAACAACCGCTAAGTATATTTTACTCTTGAGATTTGATCGCGGTCGTTTAATTATTAGGTATAAGGTCACTTGGTTTCGCCAAACTTATTCGAATATTTAATCAGCTGATGGGTTCAGTATCAGTCTGTGCTCAATTTACTAAAATCAACATCATATAAAGTTTTCAATGTTAGATAAAATAAATACCAATAATGTATACCTTACTTCTCAATTTTTTCAGTTTTATTGTGTATGAAAATAAATATTTCCCATTGAACTCATATTGATGAAATCTGGTTATTGTATTATTATAGATCGGTTCGATTCGGATTTATTCTGATTTCCTGGATGATAAGATAAAATTACTACTAAGACAATTATTATGTAGTCGAGCACAGCTCTATAATATTTAAATTTATAGATAGAAAAAAATATTGATTTAGTAAAATTTCACAAATGAAGCAACCGTCTTTAACCCACATTTTCAATACCATTCAATGTAACTTACGTGACTGAAATAACATTAGTTATATCATACAATTCAAGATCACGACAAATAATAAATGACCACACAATATTCTTCGGCGAATTGATTGTTTTCGTAGCTGTATTTTGTATAAATAATTATTAGTGTAAGTAATCTCCAGAATCTGTATAGTTTGTAAACATATTGTATAGAATAGTAAGATAATTTATTTTAAAATTGATTAATTTCCCCCTCAAAGAAATCTTTGATAATGATATTAGAATGTGATAATGAATAGTACAAAATATTAATATTGGCAATTTCCTATTAAATATCACGTTGAAGGTGACATTATACATAAAAATTGTATGCTCAGTTTCCATGGACTATTTCATATGTTTGCTTTTTACTTTCGTTATTAATAGTGTACAATTTTATGCTTTATATTTTCCACCTTATCAAAGGACGTCAGAATGTTGATTGTAGATTCGGTAACAAGGTTGTATTTATTTTGACTCGAAATGTTTGAGACTTCATCCACTGACTGATTGATTTACATTTATTTGGTTTAAAAATAAAATATATTTCGTATTTCACGTTTTTTTACACGTATGTATGTAAATCTTATATGACACAGTACTTCTGAGACATAGAAATATGCTTTTTAATAAAAATATATTTACGTACTAACAGTCAAAATAATACATCTCTTATATTTTTCAATAAAAACATTTTATATTCGCGAAAAGAGTACACTTTATTGCTTTGAAAGTTATTAAAAAAAATCATACAAGAATGGCACACTTATTTTTATATCGTTATATTTATTTGGATTGATTTGCGTCAGTTTAATTATTTTTTCTTATCGTTGCTCTATTTAACTATTGTAAAAATTAATCGCATGAGTATACATTTATAATTCAGAAAATAAAAATAAAGCTAGAACTAGATGATAATATGTATTTTTAATAATTATAGAGACAATTATATGTCTTGTTTTTAATATATTTAGGGCATTATTCAAAATAATAATGTAATTCGAGTGTGTTAGTGAGTCATGTGTGTACGGATAGACTATAGCTTGGTTATATTGGGGTTTACGCATACGCATCGCACGCACACACTCGGATTACACTATTTTCTTTTTTTTATTAAGAGTAAACAGTTCTCTGTAGTAGCTGATGGAGTTTTTTAGACACAATAACGTTTTAATTAATTGTCTTCTGAATTAATTGGGTGATCTTATCTATTACTAGTTACACGGGTCACCGACTTAATAATCGCCTTAATATTTACCTTACAATACAGGAAATCAGAGTAGTTCCTGAATCAAGACGATCGATCGGGATTTTATTATATTGAATACAGCCCTACGACCTGATTTCATACATTTTTGGCGATTCTCCTTTACTATTAACAATAATATATTTTACATTTTATGAAACTGCTTTAATCACACATATTTAAAAAAAATTGCAACATAGGTTTATATACCAGCAAATTTATATAAATTCCATTTTCTCAATGAAAAAATTTTTATTTATATATCCTTTAAAGCAAAATAGCTACTGTTATTTTTTACTGATTATCTATTGACATGGTTATATTCTCTAAAAGGTTGTGTAAATGAACTAAAACATTCACATGTCCTTCTTTGGGCAGATTTTTTCAAATATTAAGATCCCCTGTCATACTTTCACACATAAAAGATTTTAAAAAAATTCATTCTTAAAAATACTGAAATATTTAGCAGTAAATGCGTAAAGGGCCGGGGTCAATTTGTCGTTTAGTTCAACGTATGTATGACCTAATTTTTTCTACACATGTTCATTAATCCGCTTATACACAACCGACCTGACTCAACAGGCTTTGTGGCTGCATCAATATGTAATAAAGTAAAAAGAATTATTTATATTCAATAAATGAAATCGAAACAATCTTCCAAAAAATAAACAATGAAGAATCTCACATTTATATGATTTACACGGGAATCTTAACTGAATGCATATCAACCTGCGCTATGGTTCTTAAAATAAATACGTACATCTAATAATTATCTATTACCATACTTCATAAAATAATCACTTTATCCATTTTTTAAATGGTGATTTGCTTAATATTTAAAATGTGCAATTTTACCATCGAATTGTGATTTTTGCGTAAATAAAAATGTACTTAACATTAACAGGTGAGCATATTTTTTACAAATTGTGATTTTTTTAAATATTTTTCTTAAGTACGTAACATTCTTCTGTATATTCTTTTAATTATATAAATTAACTTTAATTTTACTCACTAGTTTATTAAAAATATATTTATAAAATGATGTCGATAACAACCGCAAATTTTGGCAGCTCTAATTATTCTTTTAATTATCCTACTGTGATTTTCATCTGTATTAAGCTGGAAAACTTTATTTGATATATTCAATCCTCTTGTCAAGTAATATTTATTGTTCCACGTGAATCAATTTTCCCTTTTATTGTATCCAAAACATCCACGCACCCTCCCTATCAAAACAGCAATAATACCGCGTTATTTTCCGTTCTTTTGCAAATATTTACTCACTTTCCTTCCCCCGCAATTGACATTTGGATGTGTTTTCCTCATTCTGCAAAAAAAACTTCAAATATTAATACTTAAGCTGTTGTAGTTGTTCGGTATAAAAAAAAGCTTAATACGTATGATGTCTACGTCGCCCAAATATTTCCTTCCATTAATCATAGTGACACTTTGCCCCCATTTGTGTCCCCACAGGAACATTGATTACTACCCTTATCCCTGTAAATAATATTATATATACCTATCATCATAATCAGATCCCCGTTTGATTATGATCAAACGGGGATCGGATTTCCTCGCCGATATCTTTCAGTCGTATTTTTAAGTCAAATTATAGGAGTCGAATGAAAGTATAATGGTATGATCAATTTCTATTATACACACATACGATTTTTAAAGTTTACATATGTTTGCATGCGAATCTAAAATTTTCAGACGCATCTGAAGTTCAGGCGCGACTTATTTCCATGGAAATGATTTTTAGATATCCAAATCCCTCCAACATTCAAAATGTAAGACTGCCTAACGACGATATTTTTCCATCAACACTCTCATGAATATATATGACCTTCTTTTCTTTTATTATTTATAAGTTCTTTGTATGTTATATACTAAATATATCATTACTTGTGTTAACACTTTACTATTGAAACCTATTTACATACATTTAATTTTCATATACAAATACATATATTATTATAAGTTCATAACAATGAAAAATATTCAATAGTATTTAGGAAAGTAATATTATTAGCAATAATATTTTGCATATTATCTCTAATCTCTAAATTACCTTTTTTATTATAAATCAAAAGTGCATTTGAATTTTATAAAACTATAAAAATTACCGAATATATTGTCAGATGTTATACTTGTAATATTATGTTAAAAATGTATTTTTTCTTTATTTCAGCATGTGACTTATTGGAGAGTACGTAAAGTATTAGCCGCACTGTGGATTGGAGCAGCTGTACTAAGCTGTCTTCCGTTTGCTGGTTTTGGAATATACTATAACAATAGTGCTCCGACAAATCGATGTGCCCGTTACAGAGATGGTACTGATCCAGTAGACGTGGCTTATGCTTATGTAGTCCTCACTTTTGGTAATTAAATTTATAAACATAGTACATTTTAACCCCTATTTCAAAAATTCGTTTGTTTTTATAATACATATTTTGTATTCCAGGTACAATGTTATGTGTTTGCCTAGTTTGGTGTAACTTAGCAGTGATACGTGTGTTATGTCGAACGAGCTGTCATGGAAGTGATCAAAGACTTCTTGTGCGGAGAATATCCAGAACGTCTAGTAAAGGAAAACCTTTGACTGCAGCCAATTTGAATGATCCAATAGTATATAATGCCGCTACTGCAGACGAAATTGCTTTTAGCAAATTGATGGCGACACTTTCAGTATGCTTTATTATTTGTTGGATGCCCCAAATGGTAACATCATTACTAAAAGTTTTATTCACTATACATTTTACATAATAGTATTTTTTTAAAACAAACTCTTTTAGGTATCAATTCTTTTGGCTCAACTTCATCCACCATCAGAAAGACCGAGATTGCATAAAATTGTATTTCAAATAGAAGATATCCTGATGTTGTTGAACTACACATTAGATCCGTATATTTATGTTCTACTTAGAGGAAATAGTAAGCCGTTTCCGAAGTGTATTAAAACTATTTTTCAGTCTAGGATATGCGGCAAGGTAAACATTATTGCTTAGCCCAATAAAGATTTCAGTAAGTCATCTTGACAACTTCATTTAAAACTTGGCTCATAATTGCAGTAATTATCATCTTGCATTTGAATAACAAAATCTTAGTTCTTGAACTTGTATTAATAGTTCATATATTTATATTTTAAATTTCACTTAATCTTTTCACATAAACTTTTCCAATGATGTCTTCTGACCCTTTCCTTTACTAAAAACACCTCACTCATATATTTATTTAATTAAATTATTATTGTGATAATATCAGTTTAAATCGTATAACAGCATAGTTTCCTGAGATAAATATTTAAAAATCACTTAAAGTAAACTATTTATGATCTTATGACTAAGAAAAAATAATGAAGCATTATAATTGTAATGGCAATTTTGTTTACCTTTAGACTCAAAAATAGGCAATGCTTTTTTATTGGATGGCTTTTGAATTATAATATCATTTAACATATAATTTCTGTTTCTTACTTAAATGTTGTATTTTTTTAAATATTATGTAAGCAAGATAATATATATATATATATATATATATATAGTATCTTTATGGGAAGGCGAAACGCTACCGAAGGATTGGGCAAGTTCGATAATTTGCCCACTCCACAAAAAAGGTGACGTTAGCGTGTGCAGTAACTATAGAGGGATATCCCTACTATCAGTTATGTACAAGATATTCGCCAAGGTTTTAAAAAATAGGCTAGCAGAATACGCGGAGGAATGCTTGGGAGACTACAAAGCCGG
Organism: Agraylea sexmaculata; assembly: GCA_022606485.1. NCBI lineage: Eukaryota > Metazoa > Arthropoda > Insecta > Trichoptera > Hydroptilidae > Agraylea > Agraylea sexmaculata. The sequence goes on from JAGTTH010000960.1 coordinate 22,211, forward strand.
ATTTAGACCAGGGCGTTCAACAATGAACCAAATATTTACAATTAGGCAAATATTAGAGAAGTGTAATGAGGCCGACGTGGAGACTCATCACTTGTTCGTAGATTTTAGGCAGGCATTCGACACAATCGATAGGGATATTATTTACAGCACGATGAGAGAGTTTGGGTTTCCGGAAAAACTCATAAGTCTCTCAAAAATGACGCTGACAGACACCAAAAGCTACGTACGGATAAATGGTGTACTGTCGGAGTCTTTCATCACCAGAGCAGGCGTAAAACAGGGGGACGTGATATCACAAGCGGCGCCTCATTCATCATCATCATCATAAGCACTCCAGTTCAGTGAGTAGACAAGGCTTCCCACCAGCATCTTCACTTATTTCTATTGGAGGTACGCTCCTCCAGTTATTAATTCTAAACTCTAACTACTATGAAATTCGTCCGCCCACCTTAGCCTAAGTCTACCCTGCCTTCTCTTACCCACAGGCTTGCTGGATAGTATTTCCGATACTATCCCTCCTGCTCTTTCCACGTGTCCGGCCCAACCTAATGTTAAAGCCCTAAAGAACTGCACTACGTTCACGCTCTTATATAATGAGTAAATCTCATCGTTCCGTCTGATTCTAAATAGTCCCGGTGCCTCCTGAACAGGACCCAAGATCCTCCTAAGAATCTTCCGCTCGAACCCAAGTAGCCTATCCTCCTCAGTCTTGGTAATAACCCATGTTTCTACACCGTAGGTTAGTACTGGCCTAATTAGCATCTTATATAATTCTACCTTGGTACTTCTACTTAGATATCTTGATCTGAGCAAGCGTACTAAGCCGAAATACGCCCTATTAGCACTTTGCAGGCGAGAGTTGATGTCCTGGTTGTTTCCAGCCTCCTTAGTGACCACTGCTCCCAAATATACAAAAGAGTCAACCTGCTGAAAGTGGTCATTGTCTATGTTCAGGCTACGATGTGCTACCAATTCCGAGTTGGATGTCACATGCATATACTGACTTTTATCTACGTTTATGACTAATCCTACTATTTTAGCGGCATCCCTTATTGCTCTTACCTTATCAATTAACACGTTCTTAGTTCTAGCGATAATATTTACGTCGTCTGCGAAAGCGAGTACCTGAAAAGACTTATAGAAGATATTAGACTTATTGCTACAACCTGCAAGACGCATAACCTTTTCTAAAACTAATGAAAATAACAGGGGGGGATATCACGTCCCCCTGTTTAACGCCTGCTCTGGTGATGAAAGACTCCGACAGTACACCATTTATCCGTACGTAGTTTTGGTGTCTGTCAGCGTCATTTTTGAGAGACTTATGAGTTTTTCGGGAAACCCAAACTCTCTCATCGTGCTGTAAATAATATCCCTATCGATTGTGTCGAATGCCTGCCTAAAATCTACGAACAAGTGATGAGTCTCCACGTCGGCCTCATTACACTTCTCTAATATTTGCCTAATTGTAAATATTTGGTTCATTGTTGAACGCCCGGGTCTAAATCCGGCTTGGTAGTCTCCCAAGCATTCCTCCGCGTATTCTGCTAGCCTATTTTTTAAAACCTTGGCGAATATCTTGTACATAACTGATAGTAGGGATATCCCTCTATAGTTACTGCACACGCTAACGTCACCTTTTTTGTGGAGTGGACAAATTATCGAACTTGCCCAAACTTTCGGTAGCGTTTCGCCTTCCCATAAAGATACTATTAAACTATGTAATAGCGCCCATAGAGCATCCCCGCCGTATGCTATGAGTTCGCTGGAGATCTCGTCTATCCCGGGGGCTTTCCCTCTCTTCAGTCCTCTAATGGCGTGGCACACCTCTTCGTAGGTGGGTGGTGGTATTTGTGGTTGCGCGGCGTATTGGTACAGACTAGCGTTCTTATTGGCTACCTTATCGCTATTCTTATCATTTAATAGGTCGCTAAAGTACTCCGACCATCTATTTAAAACGCTTTCCTGATCGCAGAGAAGTTCGCCTTTGCTATTCCTATTAAAGTTTAGTCTAGGTTTGAACGTTTTCCTACTATTGTTAACGTTCCTGTAAAATTCCTTAGCATTATTCCTATCTCTAAACATTTCAGCATCTATAATTTTCTGTTTTAGCCATGTCCTCTTCGTCGACTGTATGACTCTATTACTACTCCTACGAAGTTCTTTGTACTTCTCTCTATTTTCTAAGCTATTGCAATTAAGAACTTGTGCACGGGCATTGTTCTTCTCCTTAATAATACTCTCGCATTCTGTGTTAAACCAGCCCCTGTTATTTCATTAGTTTTAGAAAGGTTAGCCGTCTTGCAGGTTGTAGCAATAAGTCCCTATCTTCTATAAGTCTTTTGGTACTCGCTTTCGCAGACGACGTAAAAATATTATCGCTAGAACTAAGAACGTATTAATTGATAAAGGTTAGAGCAATAAGGGATGCCAAAACAGTAAGTTAGTTATAAACGTTGAAAAAGTCAGTATATGCATGTGACATCCAACTCGGAATTGGTAGCACATCGTAGCCTGAAGGTAGACAATGACCACTTTCAGCAGGTTGACTCCTTCGTATATTTGGGAGCAGTGGTCACTAAGGATGCTGGAAATAACCAGGACATAAACTCTCGCCTGCAAAGTGCTAATAGGACGTATTTCGGCTTAGTACGCTTGCTCAGATCAAGATATCTAAGTAGAAGTACCAAGGTAGAATTATACAAGATGCTAATTAGGCCAGTACTAACCTACGGTGCAGAAACATGGATTATTACCAAGACTGAACAGGATAGGCTACTTAGTTTCGAGCGGAAGATTCTTAGGAGGATCTTGGGTCCTGTTCAGAGGCACCGGGACTATTTAGAAGCGGAACGATGAGATTTACTCATTATATAAGAGCGTGAACGTAGTGCAGTTCTTTAACATTAGGTTGGGCCGGACACGTGGAAAGAGCAGGAGGGATAGTATCGGAAATACTATCCAGCAAGCCTGTGGGTAAGAGAAGGCAGGGTAGACCTAGGCTAAGGTGGGCGGACGAATTTCATAAGGTAGTTAGGAGTTTAGGAATT
>JAGTTH010000961.1:0-18964 GCA_022606485.1 Agraylea sexmaculata
GTAGTTCTATAGTTTTTTAAGTATATTTGTCGTAGTTATTGATTGGATTTTTTTTAAATTTACAGCATAAGCGCATTTTGATTCCAAAAGTCGATTTATAATGAAACAATATATAAAAACCTTACATAATAATAATATAGACATAAACATTAACATTTATACCAGCGTAATAGCTCAGGGGATAAGAAGCGTGGCTACAAATACTGTGGTCATGGGTTCAAATCCAACTCAAGTCAAGAATTTTTAAATTGATTTGATCGGTTATTACGATTGGGAGATCGGGAATAATATTAATAAAATCCCGATTGATAGTCTTGATCCAGGTTTACCCTGATTTCCTGGATTGTAAGGTAAATACTGAGGCGATTATTCGGGCAGACCTGTGTAACTAACAATAGTTAAGATCACCGACAGACAATTAACACGTTGTTGTGTATAAAAAACCCTCTCAAAATGACCCTTTCTAAAATAATAATAAAAAAAGCTCCTCGGAGCGTAAATAAATAAATAAATAAATTTATGATATTTTTAGGCAAGGTTAGCTCAATAGTAGCAATAATAATGTGAATTTAATCAAATGTTGAAGGTAATGTCTTTTTGGCAATTAAAGTATCGAGACGGGCGCCTTGTTCCCCGCAGTGAGAATGGAGCTCATTGTATATAATGAATTAAGGGATATTCTTTATTAAATTGTTTGTTTTTTATGAAAGCCAACACTGTGTCATCGGTTTGGTTTTCGGAAAATTCTATTATGAGGTCGACCTAGATACGGATCGGTGACATTTTAAAAATAGTTTGACTCTCCTACTTCTCCACATATTTGTTTTAATAAGCAGGTGATGAGAAGCGACTCCGATTTAATGAGATATTAATATTTAAATATGGTTTTTATTTGTTGTATCAGAAGCATTGTTATTGTAGAGTAATTGTATTGATGGGGGATATTATGGAGAAAGGCAAGCGACAAATCATAATATTGCATTGTCACATCCGCAGGATATTGTGGGTGGTTATTTTTAAGAAGGACAAATCAAGGATCATAATATCATCATTACTCTATTTATAGCATCCACTAATACTACTCGTATTATTATCATAAGGCTCGTGCCCTCATAACTACTACAGGGATCGCAAACAAATAGCCTAAATTATAAATAATAGGTGACCCGAAAAAAATATTTTACAGAACTGATCTTAACTTGAAGACCATTTTTATAAGAAATATTTTTTTTTGACATCAAATTTTAAATTTCAGATTAATATACCTCGATTGTCTAAACTTATGTAACATTATACACATGGATATTTATTTTGTTATAATTTATTTATTAGCTATCAGTTTGCAATGATTTACACAAATAATACCATATGTCTAATATATATATATATATATATATATGTGTATATATATTTATTTATTTATATCTAAAATATATATTATTTTCTACCAATAACCACAGCTCTCCCGAATGGGCTTAGAAACCTGTGTTTCAGTGTTAGAGCACTGCACGGATAACCCTGTTTAAAACGATAATTGAATCGCCTTATTATAGATTTTTTAGAAAATATTTCTTAGTCCAATAAAGTCTCCAATAAAGAATTGTACTTGTGATCCATATGTATTTATACCTAAAACTAATATTATTTTAATCAATTAATGTGTGATTTTAAAAACAACCCTAAAACCAAAAAAAATACTTAACATTTTTTTACTAATTATGTAAATCTAGATTGAACTTAAAAACGAATGCTTAGTTTTAACACCTACATATTTAAATCGTTATTATATATTACAATTTCTTTATTTGATTTAAATTTTGTATTGTTCATATAATACAAAATATCTTATGAATTAGACATACAGAATATTTAAATCGTTTTATCTATAAATAACCAGAGAATAACATTTTTATGTGACATTAGAGGTACTTAATATTAAATAATAAAAAGTACGGGGAAAACCCGTGTAATTGTTATTACAAGTATTTATTGAATTATAAAATTTTTAATTTATAACAAGCCTTAGTTTTCTCACATATTTAAATAATATATATATACTGCAAATAAATGTGGATATTAGTTATTATGCAAGGTATGATCACCCCGTCCCCGAGGCTCTCCTGTTCACTCATTAAGCGATTCAGCCAGCAGGTATACAATATAAATATATGATTTAATTTATTATGAGGGTATCAGTAGTTGTTGTGCAATGGAATGGGTCCTGGGCACGAAGTAATAAATATAATGGTGAGACAACATCTCGTCTGACAGAACAATTGTTTTACTAATTGAAATCGAAATGCTCTGTTTAAAACACGTTACGATCACTGCCAAATATCTTAACCATGACTAAGTCCTTTAGCCATGATTGTGTTCTAATACTGCTTACTTTGTACTCAAATATACCAATGATAATACATAATAGTGTGTCTGTAATGTGATGGAGCATTTGACACAAATTCGGTTTGTCTATTATGTTTAAAAAGGTCCCGGTGATAAAATGTCCCATAAACTCATAAAACCATAATTGCCACCCATAAAACACGTCATCCACTTCACCCATTCACTTAACGTAAAAATACTTTTAATCAACGGTCATCAGGTTGAAAAACGTTTGATTGTATACAATTTAAAGAATCACAGATAAGTTTTCATATATCAATGATATGAATCTGACTTATAAAACCAATATCATTCTATTGTCCCTGAAGTAGGAAATTGTATAAATAAGAAAAGATCACATTATGTAAGACACACTCGAATACCTACATCATTTTTTTTAAATACTTTTAATAGTTTGGCCAGGAATTGTATTAAAGTCTCGTCTCTGAATTGCCACTGTTTCCTAAAAATTTCGACAAAAATATTAGCTACAGATTATAATTTCCTATAAATATAATTTACAGTAATAACATGGTATTTTTACTTATTTTAACACGATGATAACATTATCATGTTAAAAAAGATTACATGTTTGTTTACAATAATCATTATAATAAATGTGAAAAAGTTACAAAAACACACATGCGACATAATTGAAGACTAAAAACGAAATACATAGAACTATAGCATTAGATTTATAGCAAAATTAACTATGAGAATAGTGTTTAAAATTATATTTTCTTTGAAAAAAATCTATAATATAAGATTTTAATAATAGGAGTCTTAATCTAAGTCTTAATTAAACTTTAACTTGATTTCCTTATAAATAAATTGTATGGCTTATTAGTTGATATTATTGATATAGATTGCCAGAAAATCATCTTATTTTTATGATTTTATTTAAACCCATTATGAGAAATTAAATCTAGTATTATTAACATTAATTGTTTGTGGTATTTCCCAATTTCTATCTATATAAGTATTTATTATCTTATCATTTGATTTGACTTTGATTAATAAAAAATTTCAACCCAATAAAAATATTAAACATTTTCTAAATTGACTTTAAAAATACACCTTATCCCAAAATTTCATAAAATACAATTGACTGTGTTAGACATTTTTCAACATACGTATATATTTAGTAAAAAAATGATTGCTTCGTTCATTTTTGACATCAGGCAGTATTTTATGTTTTTATTATCACATATTAGTTTTTTGGCATTATGAGTTGTTTGTATTCTTTCCCTTCACGTTAGCTTCCCTCAATCTTTCATATATTTTTATGACAACACGATATGAACCTAAGCCCCCGGTAAACCCCAAGCAAGTAAAGGTATTTCACACATTTATATATTAATTATTATTGTGAAGTGCGCCGGTCGTCCGTCAATGAAGTGTTCATTCATTGTAGAGGAGCAATTTTCCCATTCACGAAAGAAGCAAGAATGTCCGGAGTTTAAACACAAGTCTAGACAGCTCTTACTCAATTAGCACATTCCAGAGTATTTGTTGTGTTTGATTTTATAAAAGAAGATAGTATTAGAGAGATGATAAATTAGGGTCCATATGCGCCAGTCATCATAATGTGACCTTACCCCTTCAAGTGTTCGGCCAATTTAACCCCATAAATAATGGTTACAAGTGACACACAATCACCATCGTATATATATAAATTACACACTACTTCCATCTAATAAATATTGCCACTCGAATAAATATTTTAGAGAATATTTATTAATGATTGAATACATTTATGAACCCATATTTATATTTATAAACCGTATAATGACATATCACGGACAACGAAGTTGTTTTCAATGTATTAAGCTAGGGTCAAACTAAGCCCAATATTTATATTATTCCTAGATTATAATTAAATATTTACCCATATAGAAGTATATTAAAAGTCCAATCTATATAACAAAATAATATACATTTTAAATGAAAAAAAATAGAGCCTTCAACTAATCTAAGCTAACAATATGAAGACTAGACAAAATATCGAATTAACTAATTGTACAATATTATAAAACAATTATCAGCTATACAATGAAAATTTGTGAGGGCAAAGAAATATGAAATAAAAAAGTATATTTGAAATCTCTGGAATTGTTCCATACATAAAATTCATATCCAGTGGGGGGCGCTTTTTTGACATTTATCGGAAAATTTCATTGCTAATTCGTTATTTTATTCAATTTAAATTAATAATATGTATAGCCAGATTGTTACTCTTAAAATGTATCATCATTTTTAATAGTATCAATTTAAAAAATATGATTTTTTGCATTTGATTTGTAAGCGCTTTTTATTATTACTTAATGAATGTAATAAATATAAAACACAAAAAACAATCATTTTTTGTTTATATAAGAATATTATACTAACTAGAATTTTTAATAGAAATTAATTACCAATAATACAGCATATCTAGCAATTTATAAATGATCTATAAGTGTGCAAAATTCTACCATTATGTGGAGTTTAAAACATATAAAATTGTCAGCTTTTTTCTCCAAAATATTTTATTTTTACATTTCAATTCCATCTAGTGGGAATTTGGAATGCGGAAATTTCGGAAATATTCGGAGTCCAGAAAAAAAAATGTTATTTCCATGAACCCATTTGAATGTAATAACTAAACTCAATTCGATTCTATATTGGTTTCATAAAATATATATTGAAAAATCTTTTTGTAAATATATAAATAAATTTAAATATGATTTTAAAATGTGTGGTTTTCTGCGTCTTTCAAATGGAATCAGTTTTTTATCACTCGTATAAAATTTAGCAAAATGCACTTTGTACGCAGTCTGCAAATAGAGCGAAACTTATTTTCATCCTGCTGTCAAAAGTATTTTATTTTGATTATATGACCGGTGATCGATAATATATTTATTTATTTTTTAAATTAATCATAATTTGTATTACTTTTTGATAGACAACCCTGTTATTGCCGGAATATAAAGTAGCAGTTTGTAGCGCGTGCCATCTGTCTGTTGGTCATTTCCTGTACTGGACCTCAAGATCTCTTCACTCATCTCTTCCATTAATTAATAAAAAAAGTCACCAAGGTTGATCAACTCAATCTAACAGACAATATACGGTTCCGTTTCAATTTAAATTAAGGCTATTGTGTATAAGGCTGGGCTGAATCATGCTACTGATAAGTAAGATAACATTCAAATCAAACATTTTGAGGAGAGATGCTAGATATATATATATATATATATATATATATATATATATATATATTATATATATATATATATATATATATATATATATATATATATATATATATATATATATATATATATATATATCTTCCAGTCTCTGATAATATAGAAAAGTTTCATTATAGGCATAATACAAGTCCATTTTTAAATACTTTTGGAGGTCGAATAAAACCCAAAATCTATATATTCATTTCATTTAAGCATCTCTCTCTCTCTTCATCTCTCATATATATATATATATATATATATATATATATATATATATATATATATATATATATATATATATATATATATATATATATATATATATATATATATATATATATATAATATAATAAAAAGCCTCCGTTATTTCACTTTATTTCATGTTGTATATTAAAAATATATCAGAGCTTATTATGTTTAATTTTTGGTTGATTACTACTAAATTAAATTTTAAAATATCTACAAATACTCATATTTAATTTATATTAGACGACTTAGACGAATAAATATAGTTTTCTCGTTGTAATAATTCTTTAAAAAATGTATTTACCCATAGATAGTTTTTGGTATGCGAACCAAACATTGGATTTTTTTATATATACGGGTATTACTCATAACTCATATTATTGTTCATAAAATACAAAATGACTTAGACTTAGATGTACTAAATATATAAATCTATTTACCGATAACTAACATGAGAATAACATTTTTATGTGATAATAGGAGATACTTAATATAAAATAATAAAAAGTATTGAAAAAAAAATAAAAAACCCATTTAAAGATAATATGAAGATTATTTCTTCTATACTCTCTTAAATGCTAATATACAAGTTTTTCATTTTAAAATAATTTATTGGTAAAAATTACAAATCAAACAAAAAATTTTCGATCCCAAATCTTGGGTCAACAGGTTGACATTATATTAAAGAATAAAAAATAGTGCAATTAAATTATTTTACACATAGGTACTGAATAATTTTAATATTATATATACAATATTAATTATTTGAATTGTTTCGTTTGATAAATGCAACAAAGACAATAGAGTGATTCTGAATCAGGTTCTGGTATGTTTGCCATTTATATTGAAGCAGTTGCATTGTCACAGCAGCCAAAGCCTTGATTATCATAACACGTAGGATAACTCTAGCTTAACACTCGATATAAGCTATAAGAATAAGGCGAGATTAGTGCGAGGTTATAATAATGGTGTTTGGAAAGGACAATTATCATTGAATGACGTCGATTGTGTGGGGGACGCTTCGAAATATGGGAACCCATGAATATCAAGACAGGAAACCATAACGCACACTGCATATTTACACACAAATAAACTATTAATTTTCAACCAAATTATACATATATAATTTAAATAATATGATTTATTATGGTTACCCGAAGTTCGACCCAATTATTGGGATATTTCATTATATGTATTATTATTTATTTGTATTTTATATTTTAGGATATTCAATTTAAACGTGGGTATATTGTCCAACTATATAAAAATAGGATTTAATTTCAAAAACTAGACAATTAGATACAAAAATTAGGTACTTAATTCAGAGGAGCATTTTCGAAAGTCCTCCATTATTTAATTTAATAATTAAATTCCCACTTAAAACTTAATGAATTCTTCTGATGCCTTTCAAGCTAATGAAGGAAATAAATATATAAATTGTCTGAAAAAAAAACGTTGATTCAGATAAATTAATCTAAGAAACATTTTCATTAAATAATATACAAAAAATATTTTTTATTCACCTCAACTATACTGTAATAAAAATTTTAATTATAAATAAATAGAAACACTTTGGTAATAAAAATATATACATAGAATATAAAATGTGTATCTTTTAAAATTAATATTTTTCACGTAGTATAAAATATAAGTAAAACTTGTAACTCTGATTATCTATTCTAACGTACTAAAAATAAACGAAAAAGTGATATTTTCAACCCTATTAAGAAATTGCGTAGTTTGGATATTTTTCGGCAAGAATCATTTTTATTTTGAATTAATTTGTAATATTGCAGCCCATTGTAAGATTAAATAAATATAATTGTTACTAAATGCTGGGCTTAATGGTGAAAATACTCAATTCATTTTTTATTAAAAATAAAGAGTAACATTTTTTTATCATATTTTTGTGATAAAATTTAAAAAAATTCAATTATTAAAAGTCCACCTAGTTGGTAAAGGGTTTTCTTCTATATTTTTAAGACAAATCCACCTTCAAGTCATGTAATCTATCGATAAAACTCTAAAAATATATTATTAATTATAAAATATAACCGAGGCGATATAATATACAGTGTCAGAAGGTTTAGTGGTTTGTTGTCTTTTATTCCTTCCTCGTGACTTTGTATGCAAATATGTTCTTGGCGCAAGCTTGACTCGCTCATTTACACACTGTCTTACATAAATTACTAATAAATCCTTTCGTTTATAAATAATAATCAACCTCACCTTTACATCTTTTATACTCGGCTTTCTTGTAAATGACTTCATTACATCCTCTCGCCGGGGTATTTTTCATACCAAACCGCAAATTACCCTTAAAAATAAAACAACCACCTATTTTATCACACACCATCGACACCTTAACAAGTTCGATTATGACTATATTTTTTTCCAATTAAATCCTTGTATAACAGTATATAAAATAATGGGCACTGTAGTGTTAATTAATGAGTCACCTCGGTTGTTATAATTATGGTTGTTGTACTCGAAGACACTTGATTGATTCACAAACAATGCGTACCTTCATTGATAAATGCCTTTCATCAAATTTGCATTCATATACAATATCAATATGAATATAATTATCTGCTCTTTAATAATCGAAAACCATCATCATTGTCATTATAGAGATATTTCGCATACATCAATAAATTAAACCAATAGGAATTTCATCATCGATAAAATAATTATTATTGTATGCAGAGTTTTTATAATCGGTTGATGGATGTATTTATTATGTCCATCTATTTACATTTATTAAATAATAAGTTTAATCTTATAACAGTACAGTATTATATCAGAAAATATTGTATAGTAAGTAAGCAATGAGTTTCTTATTATATTTCTTTTATATTACAATTTCTTTAATTTGCATAAGTTTTTACAATGATTGATAGAACAATACATTTTTGGAAATAGTCTTAGGTGTACAGAGTATATAAAGCTTTTTAAATAAATAACTAACATGAGATTTTTTTATTTAAATTTCACATGAATAATAAATAGTATTAAATTATAGAAAGAATGGGTAAAAATAAAAAGCCGTTTACAAATTTGAAGATTAATAAATAATAACAAGAATAAAAGCAATATTAACAAAATATAATCAAATCAAATAAATCTTTTTTTTTTCATGTGTTATTAACTTGAAATTGTTTTAATTTTGTCTTTACTTATACATTTTTTTATTGATTTAGTATGAAAAAAACGTATTTTTATAAATTTAAATTTAACTTATTTATAAACGACCTAAGAGGATTTTGGGAAGTTATTGATTCATTTTTCAAATTTTTACCTGTAGGTAATAATAACTTTTACTAGTTATATATTTAAAATGCTCTTAACGACTTATATATACGTCAGTATTTACCTTATCATCCAGGAAATCAAAGTAAACCGGGATAAAGATTTTAATAATATTATACACGATCTCCCAGTCGTAATAAGATTTTAATTATTTTTTTTACTTGGGTGGGATTTGAACTCATGGCCACATAATTTTCGTAGCCAACACCACCGATATTAGAAAGTTAAAAAAAAATTAAAAATCAAGATGGCGAACCAAGCATGTGAGTTTGATAGATTCAACACTAATTGTCTCACTCAGATTCGTCTACTTGGTCCGCTATCTTGATTTATACGTCCAGTTTTCTGGCTTTCTTATCTTCAGTAACACTTGGGCACTAACTTGGGCACGTTAAATGAAAATTCTAACTGTGTAGGATCCAAATACTGTTTTACATTATTTATCGCATATCAATATGAATATATTTTTTAATATTTCTGTGACATTTTTTATTGCAATGTATTCAAATCATCGTAAAAGCTCAGGGGATAAGACGCGTGACTACAAATACTGTGGTCATGGGTTTAAATACCGCATAAGTCAATAAATTGATCGGTTATTACGACTGGGAGATCGGGAATAATATTAATAAAATCCCGATCGATCGTCTTGATCCAGGTTTACTATGATTTCCTGTATTGTAAGGTAAATACTGATTATTAAGTCGGTGATCTGTGTAACTAGTAATAGTTAAGAACACGTTGGTGTGTATAAAAAACCCGTAGTATTCGCCGAAATAATATTATCAAAACTACCGCGCAGTGAATAGATCTACTTTTTATTGTATAATAATTAAAGTTAATAAAAAATGTGTCCAAGAAGAAGCCAAACTAAGGGGCAAGAGAATCAAGGTTGTACAAAAAGGTTTATAAGAATAGAAGTTATCTGATTTGGAAGGTTGTTTCTAAGGCCTTAGGCTGTCGGCTTCCAGAACAGAAGCCTCGACCACTGAAAAATTCACGCCGTTCATCATTAGTGTTCAATTAACAGAATACCGCCTCTCTAACTAATAACATTGATATTCAATACTCTATATATTTCATTGGGTCACATATTCTAACTACAAGACCGAATACCGCAATCATTCATCTCGTTTGCCTGATTGGGAACTCGATATACAACGGACGAATTATGTATTAAAAAACATATACCCATAAGTTAAATATTCAAGGAAAAATATCGATGATTGATGTGGAATTCTATCAAGCACCATTAAAAAAATTATCATACTGAATTAAAAATAAGAACGGCTCTTACTCAAATCTATTTTTACAAAGTGGTATAAAATAAATTGGGACATATTTTTAACCATATTTACAAATAATCAAATATTTGGGTATCGTTTAAGACACAACTATTTTTATTTCGGATCAATATGTATTGACAACAGCTTATCATCATTATCAGATATAATAAAATATAGCTGCTACTAACTAATAGGTTTATTATAATTTTTTTTTACTAAAATATAATATAAAAAAAAATTGGGTTTAAAAATATTCTCAATGATTAAAAGACCACATAACAAAAATCTAATAAAAAAACCAACAGTTTTCTTTATATTTTAACGCTCCTTTGATGTTTCTTTTATTAATAATTTTAATTGTTGGTGCAATTTTTAAAAATATCATTTTTTTCCAAAATATAATAATAATAATAAAAAAATATAAAGAGCTATTTTCAGCAGGAACGCCATTTTATGCTTAAGTATCATATTGAAAGAATAATAGTTTAAAAAATGTATAATTTATTGTGTTTATTAATAACTTGTGTGCTTTTGCGTCAGTGTGATATAAAAATTTCTATTTAATACCTCTCCTCTAATAAATTCTCCATGAAGTTTGTTTATTTGAAAATAGATTATAAAAATTATTGATAAATAAAATACTTGAAACTTCATATTATCAATATCGAATGGGGTAGTTTTTTAATAACATTGTAATATTTTTAGGCTTGTTTCGGTATTGAATGAAATATGCCAACAAATTGTGATAATTGTCGGTTATCTTAATTTGTAGTTGACTAAACTGATATAATAAATCAAATGTGTGTTCGTTATCTTTAAAGATTGCCGCCGGTTTCATTAGTGAGGTGTTGTTTTATTTTATTAATGTCGGCGCCTTCTTTTTGCTACAATTCCACTTCATCCAGACATGCAAATCAACCCTTTGGCTTGAAACATTATTAGAATTATCAAAAGAAGAACGAAAATGTTACATTTAGAATTTTATGAGTGAATAATCATTAAGGTGTGTCTCTCTTTCGATGTTGATATTTTCTCGTATGCAAAAAAAGAAAGAGTAGTTTGTTAAAATGCTCTTCGATACTTCTACGATGGAAAAGAACATTATGATAATTGATTTTTTATTAAAATTCTCTTTTCAATTAATCAGAAAGCTTATTCATTATTTGTTAGCTATTTTTTCTTACGAATGTTTTAAAGCGTTCTAATGATTCTTTTTTATCATGATACCTTAGATTCACACCCTGCTATACATAAAAAGTAAGACTATAACCCTTTTGTAGAATTCCTTTATATTCCTAAATTACATGTAAAATAAACAAATAAATATTATGCTGACTATCAATTCGGATATTTCAATAATCACGTATGTAAAATTTGATAACAAATTTACAAAAAAAAAATACTTAATATTTAAAACCTAAATATTGTGAAACACTATTTAAAATATAGTAAAATCATTAATGACTGTGGAGACAGACAAAATCAAATGTGTTTGTGAAAAAAGATATTATGTTAAAGAATTTTTATGAAATGTCTCTCAAACATTTCCGTGGTAATTTTAAGTTGCGCTTATTTGAAACATATTTGATTTTGTTAACATTTTGTATTAAGGAGTTATTGGAGAAGTTAACCATTTTGTTATTGTGTTTAATGCTTGAGTCAGTGATAAACTCCTCCACTGTGTTCATTTTGAGAATACAGCAGTAATAAGAATGAAAAATAAAATACATATTAAGAGTTATCCTTTTAGCAATGTTCAGTGAGGTGGTCGTTTCGATTTGGCCAAGATATTAATTGTGAGTAATTAGAGTTAAGAATATAACACGGACTGTGAGCAAGAACACCATTTGAATTAACATGATGTATGAGACTCTCATATTGGATCACAAGACACCGCCTTGTTGAAGCTCAGTACACCTTCAAATATATATCACCTTAATTACTGGATATATAATATTACTATCACCAGCTGCGGCCATTCCTGTCCCATTCCTGAATATTTACACACGATTTATTACGAGCGCCCATCCCAGTTTACATAACACTCGAGTATTTGTATGGATGTACTGTGAAGATACAAACTCGACTGATGATAATTCGGTTAATAATCCGTAATGATGTCTTCATTTGGTCCCTAATCAAAGCTGGGATTATTATTGTCGGCACTAAACAGACTCACTAAAGTCGTATTTAATTTTATTCAATACCAAAAGAACATAATCGTTTTATACGCTTCGTAAAAGTTAAGCCTTCTGCGAGATGCCGGCTTTGACTCTTTAATATATTTATTTTCAAATTAGCAATCGATCTGTACAATTACATCATTAAATAAAAATATTTTTAATAATTGAAGACATCAATGAATAAATTCGTTATGCTACAAATTTAATTTTGAATGAATGACATTCAAAGTTTTTTACTTTTTTTTTCATATAGAATTTTGATCATACATAAAAGTAAAAAAAAAATCTTAAAATCTTCATCCAAGAATTATCAAGTATTTGTTACTGTCAGAGCTCGGCTTAGTGGGTGCAGTCAAATGCCTTGGAGCACTGGACACTGCACGGGTTATATTTGTATTATATAAATTATTTCATTCTATTTATATTCCGAACTGTGGTTATAGGGAATTTTGACCGTATTAAAAGAAAATATATATTATTATTTCATTAATGAGATCTTGTGGTAATTATTTATTTGAAAGATATATTTTTACATATAAAATTAGATAAATCGTTTAATACATTGTTTTTTACTCGCTCTATTTATATATTATTTACTAATTTTATACTCGTTAGAAACACTGATAAGCTCGTTATATATACATTTAATTTTTCGGAATAATGACTATTAGCTACTTCAATAAATTAATGCTTGTTATAATCCAAAAATTTCTTTAATAAAAATGTATAAAAGGTCATGTTTATGTATGCTTTTCTTTGGTTCTTGTATTTGTTTGTAATAAATGTGATATTTGCTCTACAAACATAATAAACAAACTATATACAATGTATTTGATCATTATTAACCATCCTTCATTATAATAATCAACAATAAAAATGAATGATTTTCGGGAGATTATAAATCGATACAAATATATAAATAGGAGATAACAATTTCATATTTATACTAAAAATAAAGACAGGCTTAGCTTTTTTTACATAGAAAATTAAAATATATTTTTTAGACTTTAACAAATGTTTTTTTATATTATATTATTTTGATTTAGAGATATTGTAGTATATGAAATATGCACTTGTCGGTTAAGAGAGGCTTCTGTCCGAAGAACGGTAATCCAAGAAGGCTTTAAAAATAAACCATTAGTCACAATTCAATAAGTCATACAGCGGACATATTCCTTGAAATTCAATATTTTTCTTGACCAATCACAATAGAAACATCAGATATCACTTTACCCAAACTTGTAAGGCTCGTGCCATCATTATTAATATTATTGTACTCGACTACCGTTTCTTCTTTTAATAAACTGTCCAACTTTATGAAGCCCATACACTAAGCCTGACTTATTCTTATATATTCCTATCCTAAATAATGCCCATCGGTACGAAATCAATCAATTGTATAAAATTAATTTTTGAATTTTCATTCGTTTGTAGAAAAATCAATCATTGCTTGTGTCATTTTTAATATTTATTAAAAAAAATATAATATTTATTAGAAATATTTTACATACATACATCAAATCCTAGAATTATTTATCATAACTAGAGTTTTTTTATTTTGTTATCTCCAATTATTTTTTTTTTATTTTAAATATAAATACATATAATTACTACATCTAACTGCACAACCACCACAGCATTACGGGGGATCCCAAGTCGCCGTGATGATAATGCAGTACTTGTCGGTTAAAAAAAATTACAAATGAGAAAAAATAAATTTATCAATAAAAGAGAAAAAAGCAGAAAAACATAAAAAGAGGAACAATGTAAAAAAAAAAAATAATAGATTAGTGATATAAAAATAAAAATTTGTGCACGCTCTCCATAAACATAGGGAGGGACAGATTGAACAGGTCATTATCTGTCCCCCTGACAGACCACTCATTCAAGAGGCGTAAACCTCTGGTAAGAGGACTGAATTTGTGGTGGTTGGAATGCGAGCGGGGGATTCGAAATAGGGAATGGTGACGCCCTCGCGTATAATTCTCAGGACAGAACAGTCCCACACGCTCAAGTATCTCTGGCACAGTAATGTGACCTCTGATAACCAGAAATAATAGACGTAGCAAGGACAAGTCCCGTCGAAGCTCCAACGAATTATACGTTAGAGCACCTAAGAGGAACTTAGAGGGGAAAAGGAAGGGCCAATATCCGTATTGCCTCTTATAAAGCGACCTGAGAAACGCTTTCTGCACTCTCTCAATGGAGAGAACGTACGCTGACTCACATGGTGACCACAAAACAGAGCAGTACTCGAGAGAACTTCGTACCAAGGCATTATATAGCAGACGAGAGGAGAGAGGATTTTGAAAATCTTTAGTCGTTCGGAGAACGAAACCAAGCCGTTTAAAAGACTCATCTACTATACAGGCCATATGGTCATGAAAGTTCAAACCACGATCGAAGGTTAGACCTAAGTCTTTGCAAGATTCTACAAGTTTTAGAGGAGTGTCATTCACTCTCAAGTCAAGATTTAATGGCTGGCGTGATCGCCCAAAACACATAATCGAGGACTTTTCTACGTTAATATAAAGACCCAATTCCCGTCCATATTATAGTTCATTCTTTGATTTTATTAAAAGTCTAAATTTGTATTGTTTTTCTGATCAAAAATATTAGATAATCGTTAACTGTGAATTTTTAAATTGGGATTAATTTTCGACGCTTCTAAAAGTACATAATTTATATTATACCTTAAAAACTTTCAAATCTATTTAAATATTAAGCATACTTTTTGTGTCGTAATTGTATATGAACTTTGTGTTATTATCATATCTAAGTGCAAAAACCGATTTAAATTGTTAACTAATGTAAACCCAGTCTTAATTTAATATTTATTATACAATTTCTTTATTAGATATAATTTGCGTACAATTTTTTGATACATTATGATTAGATTTTAAGATAGATTTTAGATATTAAGTTTATAGACTAAGTCTCTTACTTATTTAAATACGGAGTGCGATCAATTGGTTTTTAAAATAATTAATAAGTCATAGCATAATTTATGGGAAAAAATACAAAAACCCACTTGTGAATTGATATTATGATGAATTTTCATTACCTCGTGTTATTTTTGTTTTCACTTATTTTTACCTGTGAGAAGGTTAGCTAGTTGGTAATTTAGGAATAGTAATTTTAACAAAAATCGACTAATGCACTTCTTTAAATACATTTGTCTCATAAGACATGTAAATAAAACCAAATATGTCTCGAGGAAACGTAAGTTCATTTTACCAATGAACTTCCAAAACTGATATTTTTTTTAAAAATAAAATAAAATTTCCAATAATCCACTCAACTCAAATTTGGTTTTACCTAAATAAATTTTTATTTAGTTTTTAAGCATTATATTTTGTAACTGTTGTGTTAATATTGCTTTTATCGTTGTTATTATTTATTAATCTTCAAATTTGTAAATGGGGTTTTATTTTTTTCCCATTCTCTCTATAATTAAATACTATTACTAATGTCAAATTTAAATAAAACATTCTCATGTTAGTTATAGGTAAAAATATGTAAACATTCTGTACACCTAAGTCTATTTCCAAAGATGTATTGTTCTATCAATCAATGTAAAAACTTATGTTAATAAAAAAATTGTAATATAAATACATTTGTAGATTCTGATACTCTTTTACTGTAAAGTATCGTCATATAGCTTAACTATTGACTCGTTTGATTTTTTTAAGTCGACCACAAATTGTAAAAAAAAACCACTTATGATTAATTTAAAATATCTATGAATATATTTACATAAAAAATTAAAAAATCTTAACAAGCATTATAAAATTGGGACGTATTATGCGATTGGATGGTGCGAAACTGATCTAAACGTCACATAACCAAGACTTTTATAATGATTGTAAGTACCACATAAATCAAAATATTTAGTGAAAGATGACCATTGTTTGAGTTGCACCTGTGAAGTGGTCAAACTGTAAACGCACCTGATCGTATAAAAGTGGAGTTATATTGCCCAGTGTTCAATTTGCATTCTTGTATTGAATCGAACTAACGATTCGTAACCAATAAATCGAAGAAGCTGACAAATGACCGCAGCACGCCTGTAATTTCACATGTAAATTCCACATTAAAAGCCGATACAAAAACAATGAGACAAATTGATTTCTTTTTCCCACAAGCGTCGCTCCTTTGTCCTCTTTTATGTAAATATCCACAATTAGAGTCGTCGAATGTATCGAGCCGATCTAAATTGCCGTCGAATTAGAAACGGTCGAACAATTTAAATATGTAACTACACATATGATAACATTTTGTATTGAGAACACTAACTTATCACAGACTTTATTAGAAAGCCGGTGACAAATGGAGCCTAATGGAATTATGCTGTACCTTAGGGTTTCGGCCATCTCAATGGAAAATCGATTAAAATTTATCACAGACTATGATCTTAACTTACGACATACAATATCATACAAAATAACTAATATAAAGTGCCTTAAAATGTCGCCAGACAGAGGATTTTGAACTGGGATTATATCTGCAGATAAAATTCTTGATTATAAATGAATTTCAAATAAGACATGATCTTTACAAATGTACAAAATAATATTGTTAGTTCCAATATACTCTTTTCTTGATTTTTTACCCCTTGTTTGTAGTAGAAATATCAAATATTAAATACGCGTAGAGGCAAATCAATTTACCACAAACGGTGTATGAGATATATTTTTAAATATAATTATTAAACTAATTAAATAAGTAGAAGGTACTATTTATTTTGCCATGTTTTTTTAAAAGAATTTATGGTGTTATAATTGTGGTAATATTACGATTATTTACCCCTTGTTTCTTATGTTTGTAGAAGAAATATCAAACATTAAATATACGTATATAGAGGCAAGTCAACCACAAACGACTGTGATTCGTGATATAATGTTGATGAAATAATAAAATTTTCTCTATAAATAATAGTTTGGAATATAATCGGTGGATCTCTATGAGATTTATTTTAAAATTTAATTATAAAACAAATTAAATAAGTAGAAAGTACTATTTATTTTGGCATATTTTTTTAAGAATTTAAATTGTTATAATTATTGTAATATTACGATTATTTACCCATTTTTTATGTTTGTAGAAGAAAAATAAAACATTAAATACGCGTAGAGGCAAACCAATTCACCACAAACGACTGTGATTGGTGATACAATGTCTGGGAATGTTGAAATATTAACATTTTCCCTACAAATAATAGTTTAGAATTTGATCGGTGTATATTTATTAGATATATTTTAAAATATTATTAGTTATATATTTTAATTAATAATAATAAGTAGAAGGTTCTATTTATTTTGGCATATTTTTTTAAGAATTACTCGTAATTAATCGTCTCTGATCAAAAATAAAAAAAAAATATAATAACTTTTAAGTCTAAATATTTAGATCAACCTTTACCGCCCTTAAAAATAATAAAAGTATATGTACAAATATCAAGATGGTGAACCAAGTAGACGAGTCCAAGTGAGTCTGTCAAACTCAACTGCTTGGTCCGCCATCTCGTTATAGATATATACGTCTAGTTGTCCGGCCTTCTAATATCTATAGTGTCGGATTAACCCGCATATACTTGTAATATAATGCAATAATTAAATTATACACAATAAAAGAAGAATTGTTTAGTTATATTAACAACAAAAATAGTACATTATTAGTATATGAGATTTGCCATATACAAATAATAAAATCTTTAAGTTGTTCCTTCAATTTTTTAATGATTAAATAAATGTTAGTATGTGTCCATCTTTTAAATTTCTCCTCCAGAACCTTCACGGTGGTTATGTTTATGGGGTTTGAGTCAATTAAACAGTAGCAACCGGTCAGTTACCGAACAATGGTAGATGAATAGTGATGAAATAGAATGCTATTAAGAATAAAAACGGGAGCAGGTTCGTAATAAATCAACAATTTGTAATTATCTAAACGCAGCCTTAGGGCGATTGTACACAGCCTATAAAAACCAAATCAGACGCTTCTATTATATTATTACATATAACACTCATTTGTATGCACTAACTTATGATTATTCAATGTTGAGAATTCGGTCATTTATTCTCATAGAATATATCTTCATAATTATTTATAAATAAAATTGACGGATTTTTCAATAAATTGTGTGTCCCTCATCAAGTTGCGGCTTTTGTAAGCGAAAAGTATGGATTCTGGGGCATGTTCATTTGGGACAACTTAAATGTAAATATTTATAAAAAATATTAAAGGATATCGACGATTTCTATTGATACTATATTAATGTATATTGAAAAAAGCATTTAGATTCCAATGAATTTAACCTAGATTGACTTGT
>JAGTTH010000963.1:0-13313 GCA_022606485.1 Agraylea sexmaculata
AATTTATTTCCATCTAAACGCTCAGAAGATTTTTTTAATAGACAAAATAATAGTTATAAGAAATAATTCTATATGCTTTTGGAATCAAGTTTGGGCCAACATCTTGAAATCAAACGTTTCTGTGAAGTACACAGTGTGTTTTGTATACACAACCGTAACATACGTTAAATAATTCATATAATATTTTTGCGAAATCAGTTGATCCAATCATAGATTTTACATACTTTAACATATTTTAAAGTGTATTAAAGCGATTTTGACACTGTAAACATTAATATAATATTAAAGTATGTTAAACAAGTTAGAATTTAAGCAATTTTGTATGATTATTAATACTGAATTTTTTACACTTATTTTTGCGGTACCCTACCACCCCCTAAAATATTCTCAAATAATTCAAGTCCTCTCTATACAACAAAATAATATACATACTCAAAATGAATAAAAATACTAAACCAACGTGCACGTTTATTTAAAAAACAACACCGCTGTACACAAAAGAATAACTTTAACGTGTCTTTTGGGAGTAATTTCTCACGTATTCATTCATTATGAACAGCATGTAGTATCTGATTTCAATTTATAATTTATCTGAGGTCACAAATATGACTACAAGTGTATAATGGTCAACCGGACTGCAGTACGATCATTAATAATATTTACGAGGTCACGGCGGGCGTCTTTTAAATGGTTTCTCATTACAAAATATGTGTTGTACTTCGATGTACGATATTTTCAGTATAAATCTATTTGATAATCTTATAATTGGAGATACTGTGATCCATATGTGCAGATGAGTATTCATTGGAGCGAGATGGCGATTTGTTCCATGTGAACCTCGCCATTATATAATTATTTCAAAGTGGCTTATCCACTACTCCAGACAGAGTCTTCCATTAAAAGTACACCACAATATATTGCGTGAACGAGGCTCATCTCGAAATATATTGTGTGTATAAATATTGCACAGCCTTTCACAGATTAGCTCGCGTAATTACGGACAAAACTGTTGATATATCAATAGTGCTTTGAGACAATTTTTTTATTTATTTTTTTATTATTTTAGTTGGACAGCCCGCTGAGTTAAAGATGGATTTTCGAGACAAGCGTCGCCCGAGGACATCCATCCACGAGAAGAGACTCCATCATCACAGTTGACGACTGTTTTGAGTCCAAAAGGCCATGTCAATCAATAGTCGAGGCCTTTTATGATGGACATCTTTGATTAAAGCCGTTGTCTTATTGTGTCCATTCTCCTTGTCGACACAAAGAAGACCAAATCCATTTAGATCATATTTTTATTTCACCATGCTCTATTTTCTTATACACGCATTTCCATGTGGGAGGACAGTTCATTAAAGTGTTTTCTTTTAAAATCCAAGTATCATCAAAATTAATTTTTTTTGTATAGATTATATTTTAACAGTTAAAAACAGAATTCCTAATAATCAATCGCCTTTAATCACAGTCGCAATAACCGATCGAATTAATTTTATTTACCATGCGCCTCCCCTGAGCTAAAGGTACGTTATTTTCTATATTTATGACTTTAATACTTTTTTATATTGACAAGAAGCACTGTAATAAGTGTGACAACATATCAAGATAACATTAGTTTTAATAGATGACCATTTTCTATGGCATTAAGATGTCAATGCTCTTCTTCTCTTTTTATAGTATTTCTATATATATTATTCTTTATAATATTCTTATTTTTTTATTTTTGACATTTTGTTTATTTCTTCTTTAATTATTATACAGCTTTTTAGTGTAATATTATAAATAAATAATTAGTTGACATAATACTAAAGTATTAAAATAAAAAGCGACATATTAACAAATGTAGGAATATAAAAGATAAGAATAAAAGGACTAATTAAAAAAAAATTATTATTAACTGGTTTTTATGAATATCCAAAAGAAGGAAATATGATAAATTTAATTTTTTTTAATAAAATTTTACATATTGGAAAAACCACCACGCTCTGTGTAAATTCCAAAAGTCTCTTATTATTAATTATTAAGGAATTCAATAAAAAATAAGCATGTTCTCTCCTTTCACATTGGATATATTAAATGGATTTTTTTAAACAATTTTTTTCTTCATTTTCGAGGTAACCTAAGGTGATATTTTATATATTTAAATATGGTATAGATCGGTCTTTATTGGAGTGTTGCGTCATTAGAAACAGCCAAATAAGATTTATGAACTGTCATCCAATGTCGACAGAGAATACATACAAAGTTCGGTTCTATCAATAACTAAAAAAAACTATCCAACCGGTCAAATAGACATCGTTGCAAAACATTATCAAAAGGTGGTCTGTTTGTTTTACATTACCTTTGTATCGGGAAAGAAAGGCGACACTGTTTTATAATATTTCATATGTGTAAATAATATTTCTCAAAGATTAATAATTGTATCGTTTATTATGTCGATGCATCCAAAACCTTGACATAGAATATGATTGTTTATACAGTGAGAAGTCATAACACTGTAAACCCAGATAAGATAAACGCAATTGACAACCATATTTTAAACATTACTGAATTCAATGGGAATTGTATAATATTTGGTCGGAAAATTCATATTACGAATAATAATTATATTTTATATTGACGATTTTCCACGATAATGTAGTCGAAGCTCTTCATGAGTTCAAAACTATTATTAATACAATTTAAATGAGCTAATGTATAAAGTTATAATATAAATGAATATATACGTTACCACCAATAAGAATTCATAAATATCAAGATGGCAGACCAAGCAAATGAGTCTGGTGACACAATTAGTGTTGCCTCTGTCAAACTTGAAATTTTTCATAAACTTTTTCAACTTTCTTAAATCGGTGGTGTCGATTTATAATGTATTCATCGCAATTTTCATTATTAATTTTATAAATATCACTACGCTTAAAAAATATCGATGCTAAATCATTCGATGTATTTATCATTAAAACAAGTATTTGGCTTACTATTGTATCATGCATACAAATAATTAATATGTGTGTTATTTATTTTTATAATATTTAATAATAAAGGGTGCTAAAGCATTTTAAAAATTTTATTATTATTTTTTTATTTATTTAAAAAACAAACAGCTTGCCGAAAGTATCGGGAAACTTATAGTTTTATACATAAGGTTTGATAAAAAGACATAACATAAAGAGTGAATGAAACATAGAGCAAGAATTATCGATTTAGTTTATATAAAATATAAAATTAATACTTTATCCAATCACCATTTTTTATCATTGTATAATATCATTGAGATATTTTAAATGGGAGATATGTTTAAAGTCTTTTTTTAGTTAACCTAAAAATAAATATACCTAGATTCTATTGTTTTGAAAAACAAATGACGCATTAATTTATTTCTAATGAATTAATGTCGACTAACTAAAATAGAAATGGTGTATAACCTACATAAATAACGTCTCTTGGCATAGCTTTATCGATCGATCAACTCTATTGTGTTGTTCTGTCCATATTTATTTCAATTAGCACCAGATTTATATTGTGTAATCATGTGGCCACTTTCCCGACATTTTTCACCATTCACTTAATTGACAGTGATTCTCTGCTGTTTCCTACACATTGGTAATAATATTTGGGCGCTTTTCCACTTGGATCGGTTATAAATAAAGTGAATCGTGAAAGAATTACCTTAATCGACGGAAGAGGATTCGAAATCGCAATCTGCATCTGTGTAAAGAACAATGGGTAACAAATAGATTGCATCTCAGTGGGTTAAGAATAATGGACAGCCAAACATCGGATGGATGTCGCAAGGAAGAGTATTCTTTATACCACTATTTTATATACTGGGTTGTTAAGATAACAGAGGATATCTCATGATCCATCTTGATTTGGTCGGTTGCCTGATTTTGACTGTCGTCATCGACACGGGTAAAAGGGAAATGTGTACATTTTCTCTATTTACTAGTGTGTATCTTGTACATAATTCCATACAAACCATTCAGTCGAAAAAAATCAAAAACACCCTAAGAATTTTCTAAACAGACTATATTTTTTCACTACCACGAAAGTACTAATTACATATGTATCATGGTTCACAAATAACAGTGTCTTATTTAGCTTAGGTTTTACTTAGCTCCGTATCGAGTTGATGAAATAAAATCAATTCAATGGGCTATTGCGATTGTATAAAAAATAATATGAATTAAAATCTTAATGTCGTGAAAATTTAATCTTCTTGCTAGGATCGTAAAATGTGGACACATGGGTTCAAATCCAATGTATTTAAATTGATTGTAAATAATGAATACAATATACTCTGTAAACGTAATAATCAGAATCCGCCAAATGCCATTTTCCTACCCAATAATGCTACTTTTCGGCACTTTTGAAAAAAAAAACGGCATAACAAAAGTCACAATTTGCTCTTTTCAATTAGATTTTGACCCTATTTATTGAAAAGAAAACATGAAAGATGTAATGTCTTTAGCGAAAATATAAATATTTAGGTTTAAATAAATAAATTAATTTACTAGCGGTTTTCTAAAAATATAAATGCCACAAAATAATGCTAATATTTACAGCCACATTTCATAAAAATAAGTGCCACATTTTGGCGGACTCTGGTAATATGTTGATAATCGCCAAGAGGTTAAATTTATACAAATCAAACTAAATAACTAAAATATACATATACCCATTAAAATTTATTCAATAGTTATGAGTAAACTTAGTTCTAATGGGTGTGATGAAGTTTTTTTGACGTATTCGATCTCTGCAACGATTTCATTTATAATTTAATTCAAATTATTTATTACTGGTAGTAATAATTAAGGGAAGGGCTTTTTAACAAATGAGAAAATGTTTTCGAAAGTTTCGCGAAAATATAAAAAACAATGTTATGGATACTTACATACATAATGATAATAATGATTGTGACAAGCGTTCTGTGTAGTGAGAGCGTGACGGCGCTGAATTTTGTCAGTTAAGATTAATGAAATGACTGATAATGGTTTCAAATGGATACCTATAATTTTCGACTTATTACGAATCGTATTTTAACATTTTTTATTAAATTATCAGACCTAGTCCAAGTGGGTTTGATGAAGTGTTTTGACGTATTCGAGCTCTGCAACGATTTCCTTTATAATATTGCTTTATTATTTGATTATTGTATTATTTTATTCCAACTCTCTGATTTTTACACAAAACATTATAATAATTTTATTTTATTAATATTAATATGTTATAAGATTCATGTATTGCGTCATAAAATTCAAAAATTTTAATACATTTTTTTCACATAATAAAGCGCACAGTGCTCTACAAATGTGAGCAATTGCAAAGCAGTTATTTTTTTTTCACCTTTTTGGACGAAGTTTAGTCATGAGATAATAATTGAGTTATTGTATAGTATTGACCCATAGACCAACATGTCAATCAATATTTTTTATCCATACACACGTGTGCACGGATAAAAAATCGGACACCCATCCAAGTAGTACCTGATTGTTGACCCCCATAACCTGTCACGTACTACGGTAAGGCTTCTCTCTCCCATACAACCTGACCAAATCTACCATCTTCTTGCACAAGATTAACGATCTGCTAATTCCGGTTATCCCTCTTGTAATATGAACCCAACAAAGACTTGTTCGACACCTCTTAAAATTATCTATCCTACCTTAAAACATTAAAAAATCCGTCTATATACACCCGTCAATTGAAATGATAGGTGAGAATTTGAGCTCAATACTACGAATTTCCATAGTCGATCACGACTTCAATACACAAAAATTACCAACAATTTTATCATTTCTTAGGAACAACAAAAAATCTCGAACATATAATGACATACGTACAATAAGAGAAAATTGCCTTTTCTTCGTTGCACCGCCCAAATAAATGGGCTTTGTTACAAATATAAGGTGGCCTGTATTTTTTTATATATATACATCCAATTCACTGAAACTATTGGCATTTCCAGTGATTTTCATTATTTTCTTTATAATTTTAAAATTGCTTTAAGAAGTAACCTTTATTTCATTATTAATCCCTTATATTAATCAATAGTAATAGTACTGTTTTAAAATATCAGCTGTGATTTCCTAAAAATGGGGAGTAATAAAATGTCAATTCTCTACACCCTATTCAAATGAAATGAGATTCATTGATTATGTAGAGAAAAATTCCACCATTTCCACCATATGCTTTTAAAAATATGGAAACTAATACTTTATAAATCGATTATATCATATCATTTGAACACATATGTACAGTGGTACCTCGAGATACGAATTAAATTTGTTCCGTGATCATCGTCGTATGTCAAAATAATCGTATCTCAAAGCAATTTTTCCCATATAATTCCATACAAACTGCCATTAATCCGTTCCAGCCCCTCAAAAAGTACTAGCTAAAAAAATGTTTATGTACATTTTGTAAAATCGGCAATAGATAGATTGGGAGGTGGATAATTTCAGGTTAAAATAAATAAACTAGTAATAACGCACATAATAAATATCTGTTGATTTTTACACAATTCTGGCGCTAAATTCCATAAAAATTATCGATCATCTCTAAAATTATTGCGCATAAAAATTCGTACCTCAAATTTTCGTCGTATGTCAAGGTAGATATTCTCGAATATTATTCGTCATATCTCAAAACATTCGTATGTCGAAGTACCACTGTATATATTTAACTATACGTCCAATCGATAAAATTAAATACCCTCACCGAAAATCATGAACTTTCTGGCAATCTGGGTACACAAACCGAATGAGGACTATTTGTAGCAATTTGCGGATATTTTTTTTATCATGAATTCTTATTTTAATTTAATAATAGACACAAGTATGTACAGTAATAATATATTGGCAGGTCGAGGGCCAATGATCGGCGCGCGGCAAGTCAATTGAAGTCGTGATACTTGGGGACTGTTCTCTCCAATTACTTCACACGAATCACCCAGGTAAGCCTTTTAACACTCTCCATCTTGTTCTTCCGCAATATGTATCATTAAAAATTAATTTAAATTATCATTGCGCCTTGCGGATAAATATATATCATTTAGAAGTAAAAAAAAATCATGATTTTCCCACAAGGTACAAGGTGAAATTCCACCAAATGGACCTAACCTAATTATAGAAAAATCTATTATTTTGAATCAGTCAGAATATTTTAACGGGAAGTAGGCTTTCCCAATTTTAAACAATTTATATACAGGGTGGACTTGGATTAACTGAGAATATTTTAAGGGGTGGTAGGATATCGCAAATATAATTTTTAATAAAAAATATTTAAAAAAATAATTAAAAATACAATTTTCATATTTAACAGACACAATACACACACGACAGTCAGTACTGAGTATTTTTAATTAATAAAAAAAATAAGCCAACCTGTATACTGTTTTTTTTACTATCGATAATTTGGAATAACAGCATATAATAATAATATTATTAGTAGAAACAAATATGGCTGTCACTAACATATAACAAAATATAAGTTTTAAATATTGTATTTGAATTAGTATAAATTATAAAACGTAAGTAGGAACTTTCAAATAAGAAATTGTGATTTTAGGAAACTCATAATTTATTATTAAAAAATATTTTATCTATTTTTAAAATATACCGCAAAGAATTTGTCACCTTTATAGAGTTGTTTTATTCGCCAGCTGCCTAATAAAATATATTATTTTCTTGAATAAACTTGCAATCAATAAATATTTTGTTCGGTGATCTTGTATTTATTTGGACATGACAATTGTTGACGGATTTTATTTCTTTCGTATTAATTATGATGACTCTATGATTGATTTTTTCATGATTGGATATATTCAAAGCCGCCTTGTGGCCCAGTGGTTAGTGTAACGGATTCGTGAGTGAAGACTCCCGGGTTCGATTCACGGCACCGGAGTCACTTGGTAGATCTAGCTTAGCAAACTAGATCTTGAGTACTCATTGCTGTGTGGTGGCCTGGGAAACCATCTCTACTATATTCTCCCGTAAAGGCCAAGGTGGCCTGGCCAACCCCTTATAAAGGGACTCCCGTCAATAGGGAAGGCGTCACGATATTTATTTATTTATATTCAAAGAATTGAAATGAGCAGTGTTGAAATGACTTGCCCTTATTGGCAATGGAGATTTCACAAAGTGTTTGTGAGCACAAATGACACGGTGGTCAGCTTTTCCGACATGGTCGCTCATACATGACTTTATGGTCATGATGGTTCACGTATGAGCTATTACAGTAATATTTCACATTGTGAATGTGGAAGGCATCATTGCTCACGTTTTTGTCATTTCACTATCCACACGAGACGTGATTTTGTCGACAAATATTTATTTACCATCGTCAATTGATACGCACGTATCAAGAGGGACATTTCATGCAATATAAACACTCGTCAATCATCTTTGCTATATTGCAAAATCAATTGAATAATCACATATTTCAACAGAGATTCAAGCAAATACGTGATGCAAATTCATATCCTCCACGCAATACTCTAAATTATCATTTAATGTTATATATTTTTTTGAAAAATTGCGTAATAACCAAATTTGGTAAATAGTAGTATGCATTTTGTATTCTTTATTTTTTATACTGAACTATACATTTAAAAAAAAGGTTTCTTTTGTTTCCTATGTATTTATTAATATTTATATACCAATCTGTTTGAACCTTCAACAATTTTACAAATATCATATTAATTATATATACGTAGATCGTATCAATCAAATTACTATAAAATTAATTAATTAAACGTTTTTGATCAATTGATATTTAAATTCTCCGATATTTTATTTTGACAAAACAATCTTATTCCTGATGTCATACATATAATCAGATTTATATGATCCAATTATACCAATCCTTTAATATTAATACAATAATATATTCGTAGTAATCTAAATCTTTTATTAAGCTTATAAATATATTATACATACATATAAAAAATAATGCAAACGACGCATAAAAGTTACTTATTAGCTTATAATCATAACTCGGATTATATTTTTTTTCTATTTAAATTTTCGAATATTATAATATTGACAGAACAATCTAATAAAATAATTATTTTTGAAATGTGCCCATTTTTAAGCCACATTCAACATTACTATCTCTCCCATGAATATAAAATTTTTGTTTGATAATTAATATCAGAGAATTTAAATAGAATAATACAATTTACAGATTTATTAAACATATAACACACGCAGTGTCCAATACTCCAGGGCACTTCAGCTGTCCACTTAATCCGATATGTTAATCACTATTTAATAATTATAATACAATAATTGGTTTTATAGTTTAATAAGTACTTGAAGCATCTGAATAAATACAATTCCGTATAAGGTGACCACTTACACAAGATTCTGTTGAGAGTTAATTTTACATAAAGTTATCCAGAAAATGTGTTAAATATTGCGATCAACTCTGTTGTTTTTGTAAGCCCAATAATACTTTTTCAATACTCATTTCTCAGAATGGTATTGGCAATGCGAGAGTAAACATCATATTGATATTCGGTATATAAACACTGAGTTGAACCTGGCCACCTTCAATAACAGTTTTTACGATGTCAAATTGCGAGAAGAGTCACTTTGAGACGTAATACTGTTTGGTTGATGTATCAAAAAATTGCATATAATAATCAATAAACGCGTGTGTATTTTGACCTACAGAATCCCAATTAATGTGAAGGGTTAAGTTAGGTAAGGTTGTTTTTACTTACTTGTATTTAATTCAAACTAAAATATTTCTATCGTAATTATGTGATGCCAGTACGATTATAAAAAAATCTACTTAATAAGGGCCCAAGATTTTTTTTTCGTATAAAAAAAATATTTTAATAATAATAAAATAATTTACTATGAAGGCTTGAGAAAATTCTGTTTTATTAATATTTACCATAAACAAGTATGAGCTCACTTTATAATGTCATCGCATTGGTTCAAGTTCAAGGTCATGTTCAAATTCGAATTTGTTGTTGTTTACTTGCAATGTGCGCAGTGCATTTTGGTTGAAACTACGCTGTACCGTAGGTACTTAGTTTCATTTCAACAATTGTAAATTCAATAACAACTAATTGTAAACACGATGTTGTCACAATGCCTCAGGTTGCTGACCGTGTGTGCCGTTTGAGGTTATGTTCTTGTTTACGTACTATTGTTGTTTCATGAATCCTATGACGTATGCTTATAATAATACAAATTTAAATCAGGCGGTCAATCACCTAATAAGTAAATATGCAAGATTCTGAAACTTTCAAAAATAATAATTAAAAATTGAAAAGATTAACTAGCAGACTTGGAACATTAATTGTGGTGTAGATGGATTACATGTTATGTGCTTATTCTTCAATTTAATTATTTTAGTATGAATAAAAAACATGTTGTATTTTCGATACAAATGGTTAATTTTAGTGTATGTATGAACCCATGTAAAAAGCTGAAGAAGGTGTCTCTTTTAACGTACTATTGTTGTTTCATGAATTATAATACATATTCAAATTAGGCGGTTAATCACCTAATAAGTAAATACGTATGGTTTTTAAATAAATATTTAAAAGTTGAAAAGTATAACTAGTCGACTTGGACCTTTAATGAAGGTGTGGTTGTGTTACATTTAATGTACCATTCTTTAGATTTAATTATTTTAAGTTGAATAAAAGGCATGTTGTGTGTTTATGGTCAGTGTTGTGGTATAGTTTTTATTATAAGATGTGTAGTAGAGCAGGTTGGTGAATGGATAACATTGCGTTGTTTAAAGGTATGCGGACGGATCTCCACGTTCGATGTGGATATCGAACCTGGGCCGTTCAGATGGCCCAAGTAACGCCCCAAGTCGTGATGTCCCACACCCACTGAGTTGCCAGGTCAATTGGATCTGCTTGTACCTGCGTCACTCTTCCTGAGACTTCTACACATTACTTAGCTTCTGTCCACCACTCTTTGCCACATTTCATACTCAATTTTCAAAAACGATCAAATTAAAGCCAATTCCTCTCTTTTAAGTCTCTGATGTTTGCTCCCGTGTGATTACAGTCTAATAACCTACAGTACCTACTTTGATATTGAATATAGAAACGGTAAACTTCAAGTAATAAGTAGCACTATCATTGAATTTGTTACAAGCCTCAATTTTTGTCAAATAAACAACCCCAAATCATTTTAATTAATACTCGTTCTAATGCTACACATTTTGTATGTATGTATACATATTTCAATTTTTTTTAATTTTATTTGAATTTTACATAGTTACAATAATAGAAAACATCTTATGAATTTAGTAGACTCGGGTGTACAGATTATATATATATATAAAACTTTTTCCTTTATTTTTTTTTATTATACAATTTCTTCAACTTAACCAAGTCTTTTTACTTATTTTAATACGGAGTACAATCAATTGGTAATTCGAATAATTAATAAGTCATAAACATAATTTGTGGGGAAAAAATACAAAAACCTACTTGTAGAACTAATAAAATATATATAATACATAATAAATAATAATAATAAAATAAAATTTAGAAATATAAACACAAATACTTAATGAATAAAACAAAAATATTGTGAAACACAAATGTACTAAAATCATTAAGGATTGTGGAGACAGACAAAATGTTTCTGAAAAAAGACATGTTAAAGATTTTTTATGTAATGTCCCTAAAAATTTCAGTTTTTACCATGAGAATTATAATAACATATTTGATATTATAGAGATAATAATAAAAAGTATGGGAAAAAATTAAAACCCCGTTTACAGGTATGAAGATTAATAAACAGTAACAATGATAGACTTAACAATAACAAAAACAATACCAAAGTATTATGCTTAAAACAAAATAACATGCTTAAAACAAAATAACATATTGATTGGGTAAAACCAAATTTGAATCGAGTGAATTATTTCACGGTTGTTAAATTATCTAAATAGGTAATACAATCTTAACTGTTGGTACAAATCCTGTACAGATAAATAAAATTGTAATGAAAAATACGGTGTAGGTTCAATAAACCAACAAATCAGATTTGCGAAAAAAATCCAGATTATCGAATTTCTAAGCATAAAAAGGAAAAATACTTTAATTAATAGAAGAAAACCTATAATATTATCAAATATTTAATATAATAGGCGCATTTGATATAAAATTAAATGAAATTGAAAAAGTATCAGAACACAGAGATTACATTATAAAAAAGTCTAATATAAAAATACATTTAAAGTGAGTGTAGTTGTGAGTAAGTTCTCCCGTTTTTAATCTTATCACCCTATTATCACGAATTTTGGTGTTTTCAATAATAATTGTGTCATTAAACTTTAAACTACTTTACTCATGTGAGCTCTAAATCTTATATAGTATATTTCAATTGCAATATGGAGGTTATTTATGAAAGTTAGTTAGCAAAGAGTCAAAGTTTTCCACGAGTGGTCAAGTCGTGCTTCGGTTGCTATGAACTTTTCGTTACATTTTATTAGATCACTTTGTTTGTCTGTCTTAAATGCCAACTTGAAGATTATTAATCTACATTATTGTTAATTTATACTTCTTATTGGTGAAGTATATTTTTCCCAATTAAATGTTGTATATCTGTAACTTAGTATAGATCGATTCGTCGTTTTAAATGTCAGCCATTCCGATTTATTATATTGACACGATGTGTAAACAATCTGAGAACACTTGCTGTGGTATATTTTTTTTACCATAGAAAATAAATGTATTTTTTTTATCCAATGCACGACAACAGGTTTTACAAAAAGTTTACCAATAAAATTTTGATAATTCCACTATGACGATATTAAATATATTTTACCTCGTAGGCTTAAAAACAAGACATTTTATGTTATACTAAAGTAATTTTAATTGAAATTTTCAATTTGCTAATGTTTTTTTATGTTCTGTTTGGTTTATTAATAGGAAGGTTCTATTTTGAGTTTTGATTTCGTTTTAAAGTTGTTTATTTTAAAAGTAAGTAAATAAATTATAAATATAATAATACGGTTTTCATATGATGACAACACTCATCATTAATATTTAAAAAGCAAATCTCCCAATAAATACTGCTTTTTTATATTATGTATTATTAAACATCTCTAATATTCTTTGGAAATAAATTTAATGTTATTATCATTATAATGCCCGTATGAGATATGTATTAATTGTAGTAAAATAATTATATAAAATATTATTCTACCATCTGGTAACACTGACGGTTGATGGATCTGTACAGACAAACATATAACATACACGCACGTTCAACAATTATATGTATAACTAGGGTAATTTTAATTGAAATTTTCAATTTGTTAATAAT
>JAGTTH010000964.1:0-46774 GCA_022606485.1 Agraylea sexmaculata
TGATCGGCTTTCTTTCGTCTGATACGAATGAAACTCGGTATCTCTATTTTTAAACCTGTGATTACAGGTATATATTTTTCAGACTTAGTGATCTGTATTTTTACTTGGGTTTTACCCAGCTGTTTAATGTAGTATGCTCCTTGAGCTACTTGCTCTAAGAAGTCTGTCAGTGGTTTTATATTCTCTACTGCGTGCACAAATATAGGTGGTGGCTTTGGCGTATTTTGCCAATCGCCTGCTCCTCTTGTTTGTCTTCTAATTGTTGAAAGCGATTTGCTGTTGGCACAGCAAGCCAGTTCTTATTTGGGCATGCCTGTTTGGCTTTACTGGCATTCTCCGGACTGGATATTCTCTTTGTTTTTGTCGGGGCTTTGATCCCAGAATCTAGCGTATTTGTAGTCGATGCGGCAACAGGACATTGATGATCCAGTTCCATTGTCTTGTATATAGTGTGGAGAAATTACAGTGTAATATAAGTGAACAGTATGATACCGGACAGGAGAAATCGGAGCAAGACCGGTTTGGTGGTTGTGTCACTTGTGCACTCGTCACTTTCGAACTTGCGACACCATGCGGGAGCACTTTACTATACGTCTTTACTCAACGGTGGTATACACGCAACTGTCTATAGAATTAGTGCGTCATATATATTGTCGTCTTTACAAGACGTATTATTGGCATCTCTATACAAATAAACTCATTGGTTTCTGTCTTATTCCCTCTCTTTAGCTTGTCTGCGTGTGTCAGATTACATTTATCGCTCTAGTTTGAACAAGGCCTTACGGTTTCATACAAATTTGGGAATAACACAGATACATATATAAACAATTCACATTCCCTATTGACAGGAGTCCCTTGTAAGGGGTTAACCAGGCCACTGTGGCCTTTGTGGTTTCCCAGGCCACCACACAGTAATGAGTCCTTTAAATCTAGTTCGACACGCTAGGTCTACTAGAGGACACCGTTTCACTCACCAATCCGTCACACTAGCCACTGGGCCACAAGGCGGCACATTTTTTCATATTAAGGAATCACAATAATGTCAGGGTATTTTTTTTATTGATATAATTATAAATATATGTATGGTTGCTTTCGTCGATTTTCATGTTTGGGAAATGCTTGGTGTACACGTTTGAATTAACAGATGCAGTTAATAATGGCGGCGGGCGACACCTGCAC
This sequence comes from Agraylea sexmaculata, assembly GCA_022606485.1. Classification (NCBI taxonomy): domain Eukaryota; kingdom Metazoa; phylum Arthropoda; class Insecta; order Trichoptera; family Hydroptilidae; genus Agraylea; species Agraylea sexmaculata. Next base: position 1,180 of record JAGTTH010000964.1, read on the forward strand.
TACGAGGGCATACCATTTTGATTTATAGATGTTAAACTCGATTGTAATGCTGCCCTTTAATACACACGTTTATTATATTATCAACGATATGTGTAAATATAGCGTTTGTGCTTTTGAACGGTGAAAACGTGTTGAATGATTGATTGCTTTGCATTTCCTCACATATTATACAAATACCGCAGGCACAGATAAACAGGTTGAATAGTATACGCTTCTTTATTTTAATATTATCATATTTAAATAATTATGAAATCATTTGGTAAATTTTAATCAATCATCAGCGGCACTTTCATTATTACGATTATTTAATTAAACTACATATTTAGATTCTAAAAAATTATAAATGATGTCATGCAGTCGCCCAAATGCTACATTGTCGTCACTGCGACTTGGAATCCCCCGTAATGCTCTAGTGGTACTGCTGTATGATATAATAATATAATATAATGTATATATATATATATATATATATATATATATATATATATATATATATGCTCATATATATATATATATATGTATGATATAATATATATATATATATATATATATATATATATATATATATATATATATATATATATATATATATATATATATATATAATCATAGCCAGGGGGCGGCAGTGTCATTACTGGTTTTAAATACCACCGATATTAGAACTGGATGAATAAATATTAAGATGGCGGACCTAGACTAGATGAGTCTGACCGACGCAACACCAATTGGTTACATATAGCTAAACGCAGTTTATCTGAATTCTCGATGGAGGTGTACACCACTCTCCTTTACTATTGTTTAAACACTGTTAATCACCTTGATTGTTGTTGGATTCATCTACTTGGTACACCATATTGATATTTATACAAACAGTTGTCTATGTCCGCACTCTAGCTATGTTTATATTATAAAATAAAGGTCCTGGCTTTATCTAGCGCCAAAAATAATTTATTTAATGGGTCTATATAAGATGCCAGATTATTAAATTCTACCCGATAAAGGACGATTCATACAAGGCCGGCAGCGACACCAGCGTCACGTCAACGACACATTAGTGTGTTTGACAAAAACCAGCAATCGGTTTAAAGATAAAAAGGCAGCATTATTTATATTAATGTTTTCGTATTATATGAAACAATTAGGATATAATGATATTTTTAATATCACATTGACGATAGCAAGTCTAGAGAATCACAACACGTTGTTCTACGTATAAATCACGAGTTAAGTACGTGATGCTTTCTCTCGTGATAATAATAGTTTTGCCATTATTTGCACACACAGCAAATCCCACATAATATAATAAGAGCCTGTATAATTAGTCACACAAGCTGCCCCTTTAACTGAAGATGCATCGTGACCTCATTGTCTTCTACTTTTGATAGATGATTTAAATTCAGTAGAACCTCGATGCATGGGTAATGATTAATCTGTTACCGTGAAAAAATCTCTTATCAACATAATGTTTTGACGTGGTTGGATAATTAATAATTTATATATTATATGAATAAAAATAACAAGAATTTAACCTCGCACTTTCTTGACGAGAAGAAGTGCTTGAATTCGTCCCGTTTCCGCATAGAGATAAATTGTGCAAAAGAGTTAATAGTATGAGTATTATATTTATATTGTTTGATTCTCTAGAACGCATGCAGAATGTAAGGTCATATATCAAACGAAGGTCGTATATCGAGGAAAAAATTGCACCTCCAAACATAACATATTATCGATCTAATGTAATAAAATTATTAAGAAGTATATTCCGGATGTGGTCGATATCAACGATTTATTAGTAGGTCATGTGACTAGGTGTATAATTATCAAGATGGCGGACCAAGTAGACGAGTCTGCGTGAGACAAAACTAATTGTTTGAACCCAACAAATGTCCGTTCGTGTGAATTTTTGATAGACGTGTACATCATTCTTCATTACTGTTTAAACATTATTAATTGTGGTTCGACTCATTTACTTGGTCCAACATCTTGATCACATTGTATAACCTGCTAATATGTCGATGATGTCAATGGGTTTCAGATAAAATAAATTATAAAAGTCTTAAGGTTGATTCAGATTATTACCACAGCCGAGTGACAGCGTGACACAGCTGCGATTACTATTTAATATTAAAATTATTGCGTTTGAATTTAAATATGTTGAATTCACGTAATTTAATACAGATGATTAATCTTATTTTATCAGCATGAAGATATTAAATATTAATTATTGTTGTCTCGTAAAGGGGTGTAATTATATTTAAAGGGTTGGCGATAAGAGTCACCCCACACACCCCTTCTTACACTCACCCTTGATTTTATTATTTTCATATCCTCCGCCGCTTTTATCACATTATAATGCCTACTGTGCTCTTACTTTAATTACTTAAATATCATTTTGTCACCGTGGCTTAATTGCTTCCAGATTCTTTCCATGAATAGTAAAGAAACGGCAACAATTATTTAAAATATTAAACAAGTTGTTCGTTGGCCGATGATCGATTATCTATACATTTTAATAGAAATTTGATTAATTTGTTTTACAGACACTTAAAATTATAATAAAAAATACATATAATTTATTAGTAAATAATTTTAGTAGGTATATGAAAAATATCGTCCAGTATTAAAAAAATGAATGTATTTTATGTGAAAAAACTCAACCTTCAACCGATTTATTACGAGATTATTTTAACGTTTTAAATAATTGCTTATGTGGAATATTGGTATTTAAAAATAAAAAGTATTTTTTATATTGTTTGAAAATGAAAAAAAAAACAATTTTGACATTGAGCATATTAAAACCACAATTCACTTTCAAACAATGTTATTATTAAATTTAATTGATGCCACAAGGATTTTTGATAACTAACGGTTATGATGTTTTTATTTAGATGCATAACAAAGAAATGGATTAAATCCAAGTGCATATTAATTCCCATAAAACACGTATCGTTTGGTGAAATCTCAACGTTCTAGTTCGTGTATTTGGCAATATGATACATTTTTTCCCGTAATTTATTTCTCAGAAAATACGGCCAACATTTACTGGCTTAAAAATTCATATCTTTTATGAGGGCGATGGTAGTTTTTATATACAAAATCGACGGTGATGTTATTACGCTATAAACCGTGGCCCATATGCCGCGTGTCATTTGCCATCAAATATTATAAAACATCATCTTTAACGACGACAACGATGATGATGACATCGCTTATTGTTTGTGTAGTTAATATTATTTACTCCAATTAAAATTGAACCGTCTTAAAGTAGACGGACGGTTAATTTGGCTTCAGACTTATCAAAGAGGTGAACACATCAAAGGGCTTAATTTATCCCGTTTTCAAAAGGAATTTGATTTGGTATTGAAATATCCAAAACCACCGACTAATAGGATCACATTTGGAAATAAACGGAATACGTAACATATGGAAATATTCACAATTTAAGTAGAATTATGATTTGTTATCTACAGATGGGATTGGGTTTTTAATCAATGAGAATAGTTTAGCGTTTGATAATAAATGTTCAATATATTTTATCATTAATCAAAAATAAAAAAATAACAGATACTCGGTAATGTGTAATTGACAGAAACAAAAGATTCCAAACTAAAGAGGTTTTTATTTTTTTATTAATGATAATATCTTCGTTATGTATTGGATTTTTCTCTATGATTATGAATGAATATCTAATAAATAACAAAAATATTAACAATTTGCAATTATCTGTGATAGTAATATTTATTCACATTTTTTATATTCAAGTGAACAATTTTATAAATACATATTATCTCCAATTAAAAGATTACTCCATATAATGTGTATATATGCTAAACATATGCTTTTTGTAATAGACTGGAAAAATACGTAAAAATATGATTATAAAAAAGTACACACTCAGTAGGAACAAAACAAAGGACGAATATATCGTTATTTTTATCTTACATAATTAAGAAATTAAAAATAAAAGTGTATAAATAATAGAACACTGCTAGGGTTATTAATGCATATTTATCCCTACTACAATTTATCATTGGATAGTTTTTATTTGTAATATAATACATACATTGGATATTTTTAATCCTTCGTACATTTAAATATGATTCATTGAAAACCTTTTTACGATTTTTTCGGTGGAAAAATATGTGATAAATGGTTGGTCATGTGAACAATTTTGATGGACTGAAAATTGAGTCAATTTGGACGAAATCCAAGGTCGGATTTTCCACTGCACCATTTTTTCTATGATTACTTCACAAAAGTACTCACCCTGACCTCGTATTTGAATTTATTTTGAATTATAATTCATAAAAAAGTCTCTATACCACTCGATATGTAATCTTTAATTTAAAAAAATATATATATCATGGAAATATTCAAATGTGAAACGTAAATTGGTGGGAATGATTCGAACAATCTCAATATTCCGTATTATTCACACATGGATAAATATTTTTTGTATTCGCAACTTCGGGACGAATTTGAATTTAAAAAATAAAATTGCTAACGGATCAACAAAAAAAGCCACGCGTTATTCAAGATTTACAGAAAAAAATCATGTATATTTAAAAATATTTTTAATAATAGGTTTGTTGAATTTCCAAAAAAAGTAACAGGGTTATAACTCATGGGCTTAAAATCTCGTTCAAGTAAAAAAAAAATATTACGACTGTGAAATTGTGAATATTCGATTGTCTTGATCCAGGTTTACTCTGATCTCCTGTATTGTAAGGTAACTACTGATTATTAAATCGGTGAACTGTGTAACTAGTAATAGTCAAGATAATGATTTAACACGTTGTTGTGTCTAAAAAAATGTTAAAGTCTTCTCAAAAAGCCTCTCAGCGTGTATATAATATTTTTATTATTAATACAAACAATATTCTGTCAAACTAGTGGAATTTTAATTCAACCACAATTTTTTTTTTCAGTCATAATTACCTGTCGAAGCCTCATCGACTGCAAATGATTAATTACGAAATTTGATGAACTTCCGTTTTGATATTATTTTGATTGAATTTCAACGTTTCAAACTATGCAATGTTTGCTTATTAAAATCGATATTAATATTTTCTCCCCTAGTTATAATACAGAGAAAAGCATATTGCGTCCATAGAAGAAGAAATAGGCACCTCTCCAATATCTGATAATATCAAAATAGGACGAAGCAACACGATCCATTCCGCTTCCAATTATTTTTCAGCAAACAGAGAAAAAACACCATTCTTCGCCTCTACTATATTAAATGAATTCTTGAATGAAGTTTCTACACAATCAAATATTCTATGGTTATATAACTATGTGAAGACATTGGGTTACTGGTATGAATTGCCAAAACATCCCATATTTACAAGTTATTGAACATACAAAAATGTGAAAAGATCTTTTAAAAAAGAGACGTAAGGATTAAATTGCAGCTATTATCCTGGTGAAGGTGGCTTTAAACTCGTGAACTACGTGACTACGATTTGTATGAATTTCGAGTAATATTTGTACATTCCGTTTCTTCAAGCTGTGTTAAAGTAAAAGCCGATGTTTAGATTGAAGCGTCGAGTTCGTCACGAATGGAGGGGAAATGTAGCACGAGTTTTGATTTAGCTATAGTTCGTTGAAATTTATGAGTCAAGATTTGACAGTTTGTAACACGAGCTAAATCTTGAAGAAATCCTGCCAAATAAATGTATACCATATTTATTTAAAAAAAAATATTTTTGCTTCCTACGCCACTGGATTTTTAATATTTATAATTGTAAAAGTAGGGAGTGGGCGTGTGTTTTATTACAAGTGATATCGGCATTGTGACTATTATTTTTATTACTCTAAGATAATAACGAAGTTAAAATAATAATACTCACAATGAGCTGTTCACAGTTCAAACTCTTTTTGTATTGAAAATTACATGTGTATTTTTTTTTTACTTTTTTTATTGTGATTTAAATTTTCACAAACGTTTAAAAATATGAGTCGGGAAAGGCGAATCTCTTTAGTTCTATTTGCTAACTGGTACCATAAACATGAAGAGTGCCCTCTTTTCACTCTTTATTTCATTTATACTAATTGGAAAATCATCACTTTTCCGTTTACCCGATGGAATTTTACAAGCAGCAAGTGGAATTCAAAATCTATTAGGCCTGGGACAAAAACCTCTCGAGGACGATGGCTTCTTAAACACGGTAAATTATTACTTATTTTTTTGTTATATTTATTATTAATAATTTTTTGAACAAAGGTGCAACTGGCTGATAAATACGGTTATGTTTGTGAAGAACATTTTATTGTGACTTCCGATGGATATATTTTAGCAATGCATAGAATAACTGGAAGAAAGAATCAAACAAGTGTATCGAATTCAGCACCGACTGTTCTTCTAATGCATGGAATATTTTCAGCATCTACCGTTTTCATACTGAACGGAGAAAATTCACCAGGTAACACAATGAAATAAAATAAAATTTAAATAATAAAATTATCATACAATTTAGCTGGATTACTATCCGACTCCGGTTTCGATGTGTGGATGGGAAATATTCGAGGTAATAGATACTCGAGAAATCACACAACTTTAAACCCAGACGAATCCGAGTTTTGGAAGTATACTTATAATGAAATATGCCGCATAGATTATGAATTGTTCTTGAACTATGTTCTTGAAACTGTCAATAAGTCATCTTTGCACTACATCGGCTATTCCCAAGCTGCTCCAGCAATGAGTAGTCTACTTGCCGTTATGCCTGAATTAAATACCAAAATAAAATCCATGACATTTATGGCAACCACGCTGGTTTTGAAAGAACTGAAATCAGTACAGTTAGCAACTACACTGAGAATATTGGAGAAATTCTCAAGGGTAATTATTTTTTAATTGAATTCCAATCATATTGTAATTTTTATACCTATTTCAGAATGATGCAATATTATCAAATCCTATCGAATTACTTCCATATAGCAACGGCTCTGCTGAGTTTTCATACAAATATTGCAATACAAATTCACCCTTAACCTACCAAATGAGTCGTGCCATTTTAACAAATCTCGCTGGACCTGAGAACAATTTGGATCCAGTTAAGTATTCATTATTTATTACTTAACCTTAGCCAAGAGGCTGAAAAAACTATTTTTCAATTGTTCACAATTTAGAGCACTGTGCGGCTTACATTTAATGTGGTAAAATGTTTTCTTTTATTGTATTTTCGGATATTTACACAACAATTCTTACAACATAATAATATTGATAAAAGTAAATTATTATTTTTTAAATTTGTATTCAACCTTATAGTTTGTATCGTGAATATAATATTTGATGTGTGATAAGTACATATCAGAGTGAAAAAAAAAGATGACAATTATCAAATAGGTCGAATAAAAAATCATTGCAGAGCTCAAATACGTCAAATATCAATGACATACATAGAGATTTCACTGTATTGCAAAAAAAAAATTGCTAGTATACGTACGAATATCTACGAAAAACTTCAAACAGTTGGATATCGCTACGCTGCGTTGGTTACGTTAGCTGGGTTCTGTTCTCCGCTGTGGTTGCTACGCCGTTGTCGTGGTGTAGCTGTATAGTTCATTCGATGTGAGAAGTGACAAAATTCTAAGGCAATCGTTACTTTTACATCTAAACATAATTTAACTTATATATGTAGTTTATTAATTGTAGAGTTGGAACCCGGGTTGCCTTAAAAAGGCGTTTTGTTTGTCGCTGCTCACAACGAATAGTCTATATTAATAATTTTAAATCTATTTTTTTCATCTCAGCTAGTCATTGCCATTCAATGCAATTTATTTATATGTATTTTGGATATTATGTCGATCTGGGAGATCATTGTGTAAATGTGCCATTTCTCGGCCACTTAATTAAATCATTTATGAGTCGATCATATGCATTACTTAAATTTGCCATTAATATCTTACAGAAGACATAAATAGAAAAAAAAAATCTATACTCTACTAATGTAGTGTAATGTGTTAGTGAGTCGTACTAGAGCTGAAAAGTGTTGGTGGGTATACAAATAGAGCTGGTCGACAAGAGCATGATAGTCTTGAAATACTCTATTCGTATACGCACCATAATCGCACACTCTCATTACACTATTACATTGCTATATCATTATAATACATACGGCATAAACCACTACAAATGAAATAAATGGAATTATATACATATTTTATTAAAATATCTGACTCCACTGAATTGTAACTGGGCAACAAAATGAAGTGATTTAATGCCATGTTTTGGTCATGACATTAAGCTGTCGGGACATTGATTAAATAGAAATAAATAAATAAATATCGTGACGCCTTCCCTATCGGCGGGAGTCCCTTTATAAGGGGTTGGCCAGGCCACCTTGGCATTTACGGGAGAATATAGTAGAGATGGTTTCCCAGGCCACCACACAGCAATGAGTACTTAAGATCTAGTTTGCTAATCTAGATCTACCAAGTGACTCCGGTGCCGTGAATCGAACCCGGGAGTCTTCACTCACGAATCCGTTACACTAACCACTGGGCCACAAGGCGGCTCTAATTAAATAGAATTAACACTAATTTTGTAAAATATATTTTCAGAGTCGATTCCCGTATTATGCGGCTCAGTTCCCGAATGGTGGCACAAGTAACCAAATGTTACAATTTGCGCAAGCTTTCGTCAAACAGGAATTTAACGTTTATGACTTTGGAGCGGCGAAGAACTTAGAAGTCTATGGTCAAGAAACGCTTCAACCCTTAAACTATTCATTGTTGACGGCACCCAAATTATTTTTGTATGGGTCTAATGATTATGTGATGCCAAAAGCGTCCATAATGGCCTCTGTGGATTTGGTGTCGAATTTGCAGAAAGTGGTTGAGGTCGATGGCTATAACCACATGAGCTTTATATTCTCTACAGATATAAAGGAGAAAATTTATGATGTTATAGCAGCGCATATAAATAAATACGAAGGTGGCACACCTCTTCCATAGTATAAGATAACTCAACATTTGCAAATTTGGCGGGTTGTTAATAGCAAATCAAATTGCGGGGGATCAATATAATTTTCTCATAAACATTTTTTTTAAAAGTGGAGTTATCCCGATTGCAGATTAAGCCGTCGAAATACTGTAGTAGTTAGCAAATAAATGTAAGTTTGACACCCTAGAATTTCATGAAAAAAATCTTCAAACCGTATTAATCATGCGCTATTGATATATTGATGAATAATAAAACAAGTAGTTATTTGGATTAGAAAATTGTTTTTTTTTATTTCTACCATATGAATAGATTCAATAAATTATTTTGTTTATTTGATAAGTGCTCTGCAAAAATTAAAATTATTTTAATATAAAATTTGCTCTAATCATGAGAGAAGTTGCGTGTAGACCGCCGTTGAGTAAAGACGTGCTTCTGCGTGGTTTCGCAAGTTCGAAAGTGTCGAGTGCACAAGTGACGCAACCACCAAACCGGTATTGCTCCGATTTCTCCTGATAACTGTATCATACTGTTTACTTATCTTACACTATATTTTCACCACATTATATATAAGAAAATGGATCTGGATCATCAATGTCCTGTTGCCGCATCGACTACCAATAAGCTAGATTCTTGGATCAAAGCCTCTTCAAAAACGAAGAGAATATCTAGTCCGGAAAATGCCAGTAAAGCCAAATAGGCATGTCCAAACAAAAACTGACTTGCTGTGCCAACAGCAAATCGCTTTCAACAATTAGAAGACAAACAAGAGGAGCAGGCGATTGGCAAAAATACGCCAAAGCCACCACCTATATTTGTGCACGCAGTAGAGAATATCAAACCACTGACAGACTTCTTAGACCAAGTAACTCAAGGAGCATACTATATAAAACAGCTGGGTAAAACCCAAGTAAAAATACAGATCACTAAGTCTGAAAAATATATACCTGTAATCACAGGTTTAAAAAATAGAGATACCGAGTTTCATTCGTATCAGACGAAAGAAAGCCGATCATATAAGGCTATAATAAAAACCTTCACCACACGGCAGATATCGCCGAAATAAGCGAAGAGCTCGCAAGTCACGGCCATGATGTTATCAGAATAACAAACATGTTGCAAAAAACTACCAAAACCCCACTGCCTATGTTTCTTTGTGTATTGAGACAAAAAGAAAATAACAAAGAAATTTACAAAATTGATATCATAGTTAGGTGTAAAGTCGTGATCGAGCCACCAAGGCCTCAAAAAGAAGTAATACAATGTAAACAGTGTCAAAGATACGGACACACCGCCAAATATTGCAACAGGACTCCGCGTTGCGTAAAGTGCGCAGGTGAGCACGCAACAACTGATTGCAACAGAACAACAAGAGACAATAATGTGAAGTGTGTCAACTGCAACGGGAACCACCCAGCAAACTATAAAGGTTGCGAAACACGCAAAAAGGTACAAACAAGCCAATTCCCCGTATTAAGAAAGAAAATAATTTCAAAACAGACAAACAACTTGACTAACACTACAACTTTCAAAACCAATGACATGCCAAAGTCGTATGCTCAAGCCACCAAAAATATCGAGCCAACTCCCGAAAAACCACAAGACAATATTATAAATAATTTAATAATTAAAATGGACAAACTCATTGAACTTGTCATGAAAACCATGGACAACATGACACAGATCATGGCAGCTCTTGTCCTAAATAAAAAATGATTCCATTATTAAAAATATGTCTTTGGAACGCCAACGGTCTTGGACAACATAGCCAAGAAATAAAATTATTTTTAAAAGAAAAAAACATTGACATAATGCTTATATCGGAAACACACTTTACCGAAAAAAGCTACATAAAAATTCCCATGTATACTATATATACGACGAATCACCCCGATGGAACTGCGCATGGCGGAACAGCGGTGATAATTAAAAACACTGTGAAACATCATCTCACTGAAAAATATGATCGAGACTTTCTCCAAGCAACCACAATTGCTGTCGGAGATACAAATAATTATGTGTATATATCGGCTATTTACTGCCCACCCAAACACTCGATTAAACGAGAACATTTTGACGATTACTTCAGAACACTTGAAGCGGATAAGCTCATCGCAGGTGGGGACTTCAATGCCAAATACCAACAATGGAGGTCTAGGCTGGCCACACCCAGGGAACTACAGGGAGAGAACTGTATAAAAGTATGGCAAACAACAAGTTGACTCATCTATCGACTGGTGAACCAACATACTGGCCTACAGATAGGAGAAAAACACCGGACCTCATAGACTTCTGCATAGTGAAGGGAATTCCAATCGAAAGACTGAGCGCAGAATCTTGCCTCGATCTGTCATCAGATCACTCACCTGTTATTATTAAATACAGCTTGCTACAACCAATTATCAAGCCCAGTAAATTTACACTCGGTAATCGTCACACAGATTGGGAATATTTTAGACATATCTTAAATGAAAAGTGGAAATGTGATATACCATTGAAAACAGAAGACCAACTTAACACGGCAGTTATTCACTTTCAAAATCAAATTCATTCCGCAGTGAAAAAAGCCACGCCCAATATGTCAAAAAAACCACACTCAACAGATTTTCCCCGCTGGATTCAGGAAAAAATACATGAAAAAAGACGCATTCGTAAAGAATGGCAAAATACTCGTAGCAAGGAACTCAAGAGAAAACTGAACGAAGCAATAAGAGATATTAAAAATATCCTATGTGAATGGAAAAATAAAGGGATTCAATCCTATCTGGAAGGTCTTACAGCCACTGATGCTACAGATTATACTCTTTGGAAAGCCACAAAAAAACTAAAACGGCCCCAAATATCCATACCGTCCATCAAGACGATAAATGGGCAAAAACTGCCAGAGAGAAATCCAATGAGTTTGCGAAACGCCTCAAGGAAGTATTTACACCAGCGGAAAGGATGTGTCCTCCTGAAGAAGAAAGTCACATTCATAATTTATTAGAGAGTACGGAACATAAAGAAAACTCTTATGTCAAAATTGGACTTCAATGCGTCAAGCATGTTATAAAATATGAAGTGCGTGCAAAAAAAGCGCCAGGACATGACATGATTACCGGGAAGATAATCAAAGAATTGCCAGATATCGGATTAAGATTTCTAACCATAATATTTAACGCGATACTTAGAATGGGTAGCTTCCCTAGACAGTGGAAAATAGCAGAAATTATTATGCTACCTAAACCAGGTAAACCACCCGAAGAAGTCACTTCATATCGACCGATAAGCCTCCTGCCAATATTTTCCAAAATATTTGAAAAAATTCTACTGCGCAACATGAAACCAATACTTTTTCAAGAACACATGATCCCTGATCATCAATTCGGTTTCAGAGAAGCGCACTCGACAATTGAACAAGTTCATCGAGTTGTGACGATCATAGATCGCTCCATACAAGAAAAAACTACTGTTCAGCAGCATTCTTAGATATCAGTCAAGCTTTTGACAAAGTCTGGCACCCAGGCCTGCTTTATAAAATCAAAGGAAAACTGCCCAAAAACATATATGATATTATCAAATCGTACTTGACCGATAGACAGTTTTTTGTTAAATATAACAACGAAACTTCAAATCTTAATACCATAAGATCTGGAGTACCGCAAGGGAGTGTACTAGGTCCTGTACTGTATCTAATATATACAAACGATCTCCCAAAAACCGACAACACAACACTGGCTACATACGCTGACGATACCGTCATACTCGCTTCGGACAAAGATCCAACAGCTGCCTCACAATTCCTCCAGAAACACCTTGACGCAATACAGAAATGGCTTGAAGTATGGAAAATCAAAGTAAATCAAACCAAATCGACACACGTGACATTCACAAACAAAAAACAGACATGTCCACCAGTGAAAATTGGTGGGAAAAATATTCCACAAGAAGACTCGGCTAAATACCTCGGTATACACCTTGACAGAAGCCTAACATGGCAAAAACACATTAAGACAAAGAGACTTCAAATGGAACATAAAAAAAGACAAATGTACTGGTTGATTGGCAGACATTCCCAACTCACACTTACAAACAAGCTATTGCTGTATAAAGCAATAATAAAACCCATTTGGACATATGGATGTCAACTGTGGGGGACAGCTAAGGATACTCATATCAGCAGTATCGACAGGTTACAAAACAAGACCCTGAGAGCAATTTTAAATGCTCCATGGTATGTACCCAACTGGGTCCTATTACAGGACTCTAAAACAATGACAGTACGCGAAGAACTGAAAATATTCAGCGAAACGTACCAAAGTAGATTAAAAAGACACCCGAACGTACTAGCGAGGGATCTATTGACCGTAGACTACGCAAGACGTCTACAAAAATACAGACAACTTGACTTGCCAGCAAGATTCAAGGACTGACAATGGTGTTTACTTGATAAAAAAAGTATGAACACTTGAACACTTATAACCTAAACACAACGCCGGGATTGAGTCGTCACTGGACAACTTACCCTCAAGACAAAGTGACAACAGACGACGAGTAAGATGTCTTTAGACAGGGTACTCAAAAATATAAATAAAAAAAAAAAATATTAACAAATAAATGTATACCATATTTATTTAAAAAAAAATTTGCTTCCTACGCCACTGGATTTTTAATATTTATAATTGTAAAAGTAGGGAGTGGGCGTGTGTTTTATTACAAGTGATATCGGCGTTGTGACTCTATTATTTTTATTACTCTAAGATAATAACGATGTTAAAATAATAATACTCACAATGAGCTGTTCACAGTTCAAACTCTCTTTGTATTGAAAATTACATGATATTTTTTTTACTTTTTTTATTGTGATATTTAAATTTTCACAAACGTTTAAAAATATGAGTCGGGAAAGGCGAATCTCTTTAGTTCTATTTGCTACCTGGTACCATAAACATGAAGAGTGCCCTCTTTTCACTCTTTATTTCATTAATACTATTTGGAAAATCACCTTTCCGTTTACCCGATGGAATTTTACAAGCAGCAAGTGGAATTCAAAATCTATTAGGCCTGGGACAAAAACCTCTCGATGACGATGGCTTTTTAAGCACGGTAAATTATTACTTATTTTTTATTATATTTATTATTAATAATTGAATAAATTTTTTGAACAAAGGTGCAACTGGCTGATAAATACGGTTATGTTTGTGAAGAACATTTTATTGTGACTTCCGATGGATATATTTTAGCAATGCATAGAATAACTGGAAGAAAGAATCAAACAAGTGTATCGAATTCAGCACCGACTGTTCTTCTAATGCATGGAATATTTTCAGCGTCTAGCCTTTTCATACTGAACGGAGAAAATTCACCAGGTAACACAATGAAATAACATAAAATTTAAATAATAAAATTCTCATACAATTTAGCTGGATTACTATCCGACTCCGGTTTCGATGTGTGGATGGGAAATATTCGAGGAAATAGATACTCGAGAAATCACACAACTTTAAACCCAGACGAATCCGAGTTTTGGAAGTATACTTATAACGAAATATGCCTTATAGATTATGAATTGTTCTTGAACTATGTTCTTGAAACTGTCAATAAGTCATCTTTGCACTACATCGGCTATTCCGAAGCTGGTGCAGCAATGAGTCTTCTACTTGCCGTTAAGCCTGAATTAAATACCAAAATAAAATCCATGACATTTATGGCAACCACGCTGGTTTTGAAAGAACTGAAATCAGTACAGTTAGCAACTACACTGAGAATATTGGAGAAATTTTCAAGGGTAATTATTTTTTAATTGAATTCCAATCATATTGTAATTTTTATACCTATTTCAGTATAATGCAATATTATCAAATCCTATCGAATTACTTCCATATAGCAACGGCACTGCTGAGTTTTCATACAAATATTGCAATACAAATTCACCCTTAACCTACCAAATGATTCGTGCCATTTTAATAAATCTCGCTGGACCTTACAACAATTTGGATCCAGTTAAGTATTCATTATTTATTACGCAACCTTAGCCAAGAGGCTGAAAAAACAATTTTTCAATTGTCCACAATTTAGAGCACTGTTCGGCTTACATTTAATGTGGTAAAATGTTTTCTTTTATTGTATTTTCGGATATTTACACAACAATCTTTTAACATAATAATATTGATAAAAGAATTTTTTTTTATGCTGTCGGGACATTGATGAAATAGAATTAACACTAATTTTGTAAAATATATTTTTAGAGTCGATTCCCGTATTATGCGGCCCAGTTACCGAATGGTGGCACAAGTAACCAAATATTACAATTTGCGCAAGTTTTCGTCAAACAGGAATTCAACGTTTATGACTTTGGAGCGGCGAAGAACTTAGAAGTCTATGGTCAAGAAACGCTTCAACACTTAAACTATTCATTGTTGACGGCACCCAAATTATTTTTGTACGGCTCTAATGATTATTTGATGCCAAAAGCGTCCATAATGGCCTCTGTGGATTTGGTGTCGAATTTGCAGAAAGTGGTTGAGGTCGATGGCTATAACCACATGAGCTTTATATTCTCTACAGATATAAAGGAGAAAATTTATGATGTTATAGCTGCGCATATAAATAAAAACGAAGGTGGCACACCTCTTCCATAGTATGAGATAACTCAACATTTTTAAATTTGGCGGGTTGTTAATAGTTAATCAAATTGCGGGGGATCAATATAATTTTCTCATAAACATTTTTTTTAAAAGTGGAGTTTGCAGATTAAGCCGTCGAAATACTGTAGTAGTTAAATAAATATTTTCCTTGCCTTCACTTATAAATCATATGTATTAAGAAATAGTCCAGTAAATATGTTTGGAGACAATTGAATTTGTAAGTTTGACACCCTAGAATTTCATAAAAAAAAATCTTCAAACCGTATTAATCATGCGCTATTGATATATCGATGAATAATAAAACGAGTTGTTATTTTGATTAGAAAATTGTTTTTTTTAATTCTACCATATGACTAGATCCAATACATTATTTTATTTATTTGATAAGTGCTCTGCAAACAATTTAAAATTATTTTAATATAATATTTGCTCTAATCCTGAGAGAGAAAAATTATTGGCTTACTCTGATTTCCAGTGCATACTAAAGTAATTGTTTGGACAGCGCTCCCTATCGGTGACCACATAAAACTGCAGTATTTTAAATTTATATACCAAAAATCACCCAATAAAATGCATGAAGGGACATAATATTTTGAATAATTCAAAAAAATATATATACACTACTTGTTATCACCCAATAAAATAGATTTGCGTCTTAATGGTCATATTTTATTTGAAGGCCGGAAAAACGAGAGCCGAAGTCGATAACACAGTCAGTTCATTTTTGTGTTTTGTATCATTAACATCTTCGATCATTATGGGAAATATTTGTGTGCTTATATTAACTATTTTAACACTAAACGAAGGAAGCTGTTTTCCCTTCAGTTTATATAATGACATATTTCAAGCTGCAAGTAATGATGTATTTAATAATGTGAGAAGTTTGAAACACACGTTGAATCAACTGGATGATATTGGATTTTTGAACACGGTAAAAAAGTTTATTAATTAATAATAATCGATAGATTTATAATTTTATTATTACAGATTGAATTAGCTAACAGAAACGGATACAGATGCGAGGAGCACTTCACTGAAACTTCTGATGGATATATTTTAGCTTTACACAGATTGACTGGTAGAAAAAATAGTAGAAATATATCGAACTCTGCCCCGACTGTTCTTCTGATGCACGGGATTTTTTCAGCCACAACTAGTTTAGTTTTGGATGGGGATAATTCTCCAGGTTGGTTTATTGATATTTAATTAAAACAAGATTGCTATTGGTATTTGCGGTTTTTAAATGTCAGTATAATGCCATAAAAATCATAAATTATTAATGCAACGATGACCATTTTTTTTGTTTAAAATTCGCATAAATTCACTCATTTATAGTAGACTTATCTCCATATCGGTAGTGTGCAGAATGATTGTCAAATCACAGCGTGTGTTTTGAATTGGCGCGAAAGCATTTTATTGGTCGATATAATATATGTAGATCACGTGGCAAAAGATTTCGACCAATAAAATGCTTTCGCGCAAATCAAAACACGTGCTGTGATCTAACAAGCACCCGACACATTTGTGAAATAAGGAATAGGGAGATAGAATAGGGAGTAACAAAGGCATGGCTAAAAAGAATGCGAAATCCCTGAAAAAAATGTGAGTTTGTTGTCAGATTGTGTGCGCACTGGAGTTTACATATACATATTTTCACCCGTTGACAGTTCGCTGCGAACGGATTTCGATTTTTGATTGGCCGAGCCTTAAATCGTCATGAAGATGACACATTACAGTGGCAAGAGAATGTTTAACGAGTACAATGAACAGTAACCAAACTCTTATAATGTAATGGTTTCCTAGGCGTACGTCACCGTAAATATACCTTGTAAAGACGAAGATTATAGCGAAGTAATTATTGAGAGAACCCATTTATATATTTTTGTGCAAAATTTAATTTCATACCTCAAATAATTATATTATAGTTTTTTAGGATTTATATAGAAGTTGGATATTTAAAGAGTTTCCATGCCATTGAATTTATAATATAATAATGATCGATGAAATGCTCTACAAAATCCAAAATGTGACTGTAATGCGAGCCACAGACGCTACGGTTTAACTACTATGGCTTTTTGACAGTTCATATTTGTATATTTGTTTGTGCATGTATACGATACAGTTAAAAGGTGTATTGAACATCGAAACCGTAACGTCTGTGGCCTGAATATAATCTCTCAATGCATTTGATTCACTCGTCTCTTACTTATTTTTTTTTACTTCGTGATTACAGCTGGCATTTTGAGTGACCATGGTTTTGACGTATGGATGGGAAACAGCCGCGGAAATCGTTACTCTTTAAATCACAAAAAACTGAGTCCAAGACATGTTGACTTTTGGAAGTTCAACTACAACGACATGGCACTGCTTGATTATGTGGCATTTATAGATTATATCCTCGGTTATGTTAATAAAGAGTCTCTTCATTTTGTTGGCTATTCCCAAGGTGGTATTATAATGGGTGGACTGATGGCCTATAGACCGGAATACAATACCAAGGTGAAGTCCATGTCATTTGTGGCGTCTGCATTGATCTTAAAAAAATTTACATCAGACCTCGCCGATCAATCTTTGAAGCTACTGAAGCCATTTTCGAGAGTTTGTTGACTTACTATATAATCAAATATTATTTTATTTACACTCCCATTTGTTACAGAACATCAATCTTTTGTCAAATCCTTTCGGTGTGTTGGGTTATTCTAAATATAGCGTGACACTTGCATATTCCACCTGCAATACTGATTCTGTATTATATCCACTATGCCGGACATTCTATTTGGACACTTTTGGAACCGATGACCAGAATAAGATGAACTTGGTAATTGTTATCTTCTAGGATTTGTATAGACTATTAAAAGTGAAAATGGATTCCTATGTTAAGAATTAGATTGAGAAAAAAATGGCTCTCTCCGCCTTTTGGAGTATTTCAATCTACATATTTGGTATAAATGATCTTATGCAAGACACAGATGCTGCGGTTTCGCTTCACAGTTATATCTATAGACGCTAAAACCGTAGCGTCTATTCCCCGCATTAGATTTCATAAATTTATTTTCTAGAGTCAAGCGTAAAATATTTCTTTAATAAGAAATTTTCTAATATTGCTACTAATATACAATATTGGGGTGGGAATAATATTATATAAAAGTATAGATCGAGCAATCCCCCTCTCCCATATTATGTAGTTTTCGCTACCTTGTAGCTTTGTAGCCTGAATAACCACACAATTATTAAACATAGTATTAATATGATTTTTAAGGGGATGTTCACCAATTATAAATAATTTCTTCATACCTCTTTTAATGGTCAAAATATTTAAGTTTCCTTAAAAAGTCTCCTCGCATGACTCATTAGGCTATTGCCGTAAAAATTTCGGCGGATCTTGGCTCCGATGATCTAAAATATCGGTGCTCATTTGATTTGAGCAGTGCTGCCGTAATTAATATATAATAAATTGTGGTTATGGATTCAAATCCAGAGCATTGAATTGATCGGTTATTACGACAGGGAGATCGGGAATAATATTATCAAAATATCGACCGATCTTCTTGAAACAGGTTTACTCTGGTTTCCTGTATTGTAAGGTAAATACTGATTATTAAATCAGTGATCTGTGTAACTAGTAATAGTTAAGATCACGCATAGACAATTAATTAACACGTTGTTCTGTATAAAAAAACATTCATTAAATTTTTTTTCGAGATATTTACTCAATTTATTGATCAATGTTAATTATTTTTTATTATTTACAGACAAGGTTTCCTTATTCTATGGCACATTTTGCTAACGGAGCTTCCACAAATCAATTACTACACTTTTCTCAAGCCTACGTTGCCGGAAGATTAGCGCTGTTCGACTTTGGTTCATCGAAGAATATTAAAATGTATGGCCAGACTTCAGTTCCGTATCTGAACTTTTCATTGATTACACCACCCAAACTATTCCTGTACGGTACAAATGATTTTGTGATGACTAAAGATTCAGTATTGGCCACTCTGTCTGAAGTAAATAACGTGGTGAAGGTCGTAGAGGTCGATGGATACAATCATTTACACTTCTTGCATTCTATAGACCTCAAAGAGAAGGTCTACGATATTGTTGCAAGTCATATAAATCAATTTGAATGAGTAAGCACACCAAAAATGTATATTGATAATGTATTTCTTTTAATATAAGATAATATTTGTCTAATCAATTGTAATGAAATCAGTGAAGGGAAAATTGCTTTTGACAATAAAAATGAATCATTGATATAAGGTTGTTTTCTCACCTTGTTCAATCATAATTAAACACTAAAAAGTTTAAAGAGTTTCTTATTGCGAGACCAATAAAGTACTTAACTGGACAAAATAGAACAAAGACTATAGTCATTTGATCAGAAAATACACATATTTTATTAAAATTAATTCCAGTTCTTAATACTACGTTAAATTACTTTGTATATAAAAATAATTCACAAGAATAACATGGAAAGAGCAGAAAAAAGCACTGATATATTATTTCATTTTTATTTATTTATAAATACATATTTTTATTATATCATACTGCAGTGCCACTAGAGCATTACGGGAGATCCCAAATCGCAGTGATGATAATGCAGTCAGTTGGACCATGAAACATATAATATTCAAATAAAATTATAATTATCACCCAAAATTACTCTTCAAATTACTACTATCATCATTAGCTGTGGATGAATATATAATTATTTTATATTGCCTGTTCATTACTATATTTATAAACAGGCTAAATAAACGCATGTGTAGTGGATATAATTCAGAAATAAGTTTATTTATAATTAGATTGGGTTTATTTTAAAAAAATGTAATAAACCTGTTTTAATTGCTATAAATAAAGCATGTAGGATTTAACTTGTTGTTTTTAATTTCCATGTATTCTGTTCTGTCGTAATGAAATGAATTGTTCTAAGCCGTTACAGGCCAGATAGTCCAAGAAACTCATCTTCTTGGTTCGCCATCTTAATATTTATCATCCACTTGTCAGGCCTTATAATAGCGGTGGTGTTCGCTTAACTCAGTTTGTGAATTTTCAAGGGTAACAATGTTTCAAATTTATCCTTTATGTAACGCGTAATATTTTCGCATAGGGGATAAAATTGGGTTTTGGATTTGAAGTATGACATAATCAGAGAAAATACATTGTAGAATGTATACATGTGTGATTGTGAGAAATACTAGGCCTATTTTTTCCCCAACCTGAAGAATAATCTGTTCATTTAAATTCAAACAGCAATGCCTTCAGTCTGTGATTGGAATTCAAATGTTCCAACCTTCGCCGCCATTGAGGCGACCATATTTTCACACTGAAAATAATAAATATTAAAAATATATTATATGCCATACAGTGGCGACACCTTTAATTGGAGTTCTGAAGTTAACATTAATGCAATTTTTATAGATCATCAAAATTTAAGTACAAATTAATTTTAACTTTACACAAGTACGCAATATTGACAATAGAGTCTCCCAGTGTGTGATTTAGATTTTTTTGGTAAATATTAAGTCATTTGCGAATTTTTATGGGAGTAAAAAATATTTTGTAAAATCGTTTGCATCAATATAAATGCTGTTTTTTAATAACATCGTTCAAACTCTTAGAAGCGTCATTAAAAAAAAAATATTTCCGTTTCGTGGGCAAAAAAGCAAGGTTAAATTCCCCGTCAAATTTTATATTTTGAAAGTATTACATTATCGACGAGAAACATGTTAAATTGATTTATATTTTCAACGGATGGTTACCGTTGAAAAGATGTGAAAAGTGTCAAACTATTTTTCTGAGGGTTTCAATGACTTTATTATTGAGCAGACAGACTCACTTCATCATTAAAATTTACAACGACAACTAATTTATAGCTTTATTAGTATTTGATAGAGGAAGTATTTGAATGAATATATCGTTACAAATCGTGGTGTAGGTCAATTAGTGGAGTGGATAGTAAAAATAACAGGTTTATATTTGAAGGTTGATACTAAATAGACCGGTTTTGATGTGTCATCGTTGAAATTGCATCGTGTTTTTTTTTTTGAAATACCATTGAATCCAAACTTGTTCAATTAAATTATTGTCAAGGACATTGATAATGAAATATTTCTTTCAATTTCAATTTAAGAAGTAATAATTCAACTAAGTAGACTTTTATTAATTGAGGTAAGTAGAGTAGGGATTACTCACATTAGAACGTCAAGAACTATGGATGTGACGTACCGGCCACGTAGCGGCCACGTATAATAATAGAGTGTATACTCTCGATAATCGGACACATATTAAACTGCCAGTTGTCGATTTATCCAAAATCATTTATTGTAGTTTTTTTACATTATACATAGTATGTATTGTCAAATATTTTTGCACTAACACATGCTACTGATATAAAGACAAAAAAAATGTAGGTAAATTAAAATATTTACTGAACGTGTCGGACTACTGAATTGTCGGATTATCGAAACTATACATTAATACAAATAATTTTAGTTCATTGTTACTGAAGGTGTTGAGATGAAAATAATTCACCTGTTGTTGTTTAAATTATTCCAACATATAATTTGCTCATGTGATTTGCAAGGGATGAACATGTGATATTAATAATTAATAATATCAAACAAAAAT
Organism: Agraylea sexmaculata; assembly: GCA_022606485.1. Classification (NCBI taxonomy): domain Eukaryota; kingdom Metazoa; phylum Arthropoda; class Insecta; order Trichoptera; family Hydroptilidae; genus Agraylea; species Agraylea sexmaculata. The sequence continues at coordinate 23,380 of JAGTTH010000964.1, forward strand.
TAAATTTAAAAGTGTATTTGACGCATTATCTGTCATTAATATAAAAAACTCGTTTTTTATGTATGTCAATTTAAAATTAATCGAAATAAGGTTAAGGTATACTTGTAATAATATGCGATTTGAGATTATTTATTTTGCAAATTCAAGACATATAATTAATTTAACATCGACCAAAAGTCAAATTATTAGTTTTATGGAGAAGAATGCTTTTGACACACACATATTAATATGCATTTTTATTATATGGAATAATTATTTTTTAATTAAAATATCCCTTGAGCTCATATTATTATAATCATGCGTTGAATCCTTTCATAAGCAAGGACTGAAATCTATATATAAATTTTCGGAGGACTTTTTCAATGAAACGCGATGCAATAACTTCAGATGGATATATCTTAAGGTTTCATAGAATTATTGAAAGGAGAGGCGTTCTTGACGTAAATAAAACTTCTTCAACAGTTTTAATAATGCCAGGATTGTTCGTCTTCGATACTATTTTTGAGATGAACGGACCGAATAAATCGCTTGGTGAGTTTTGAAATATCAATGCATTTCCTTTTTTTACGCTTTAGAATTTTGCTGTCTGGCGGGTGAAGCGTTCAATGTTTGGATGGAAAATTATATAGGAAACTGTTATTCGAGGGAAAATGTAAAGTTGTGCATTTTGGAAATACGAACTCTTCGAACAAATGTATTACGAAACACCGACTATGATTGATTATGTTTTGAATGCAGCTTGGAAATCAAAAATACATTACATCGGATATTCCTTGGCCGGATAATATATAGCCTACGTGTAACCATTTTCTTGGTCCTTCAGACGTTTCCTAATCATAAAGACTTACAATAAAATACAGGTCAGAATGCTAGAGAGAAATTTGTCCCTATAGCTGTGAGTGGTGGTCGTTCGAACGGCGCTCATTGTATGGGAATTCGGCTAAATTACATACTTTTCAACCATCACACATTGAAAAAAAAACCCCTAGTCTTATATATCTAACTACACAATCATTACATTTTTATACGCATAACTATCACACACACACACACACACATATACATATATATATATATATATATATATATATATATATATATATATATATATATATATATATATATATATATATATATATATATATATATATATATATATATATATATATATATATATATATATATATATATATATATATATATATGTGTGATAAAAAAAGATACGGCAGACACTCTTTCAAACACTAACCTGCTTACAAAACTACAAATCTATGGATTTTATATAAAGAGCTTCTAAAACTCCAATAAAAATTGCAATAATAGTCAATGAGTCTGAGAAATCTATATAAATATATATATATATATATGTATATATATATAAATATTCAATTAATATAGTCTAAATTTTAATAGGCTTCTCATATCTTATTCGATTATTTTGTTTTTCTCTTTTTCGATTATTAAGTTTTATGTTTCTCTACTTTCTTCTAAAGACGTCATCAGTTTGTCTTTTTTTAACTTCTCATTTTTATTCAGTTTTATTCAAAAAACTTGAGAGAAGGATATGAAAAATTATATGGGCAATAATATAAATAAAATCCCCTTCGATTCAAGTTTATTTTATGGATGGAAATTCTCAAAAAAAAACAAATACACATCACCTTGAAACAGATAACCTAGTAAAAAAGTAATTTAAAAGAATCCTGATGTATGTTTTTCAGGCACCAATCAAATGTTATATTAGCAAACAAGCTTGCTATAATTGAATAATGATTATAAACCTGTTGTATGGCAATAAAACAACCAAAGCAGTAATAATCAATCATATTGCGTGAGTTTTGCTTGTTTGTAAGAAAGACCGCCTTTATTTTTTTTGACAAGCCTCATTTGTCGCTGGAAAAATATTATCAAGCTTATATTATTCATTTGCTTACATATCATATATGAGAATATTTAAGTAGATTCGTCTTCAAAATTTCTGTCATATATTAAAAATTCTAACTCACAAAAGAACGATTATTAGCGGTTTGTTTTAGGGTTAAAGTATTCTTCATTGACATTTCCATACAGTCACGCGACATTCTCGACATAATCGCTTTCATTTTTATGTTAATATAATGACGGATTATTATTGTCAAAAGTATGCTTTTCAGGAATGTGTGTTATTCGTGGGCATGGAAAATTAATCACGATAATAAACGATATTCAGAATTGCTTCTAATTGTATAATATTTCAAGAAATACCAGTCCAGTTATAAGATTATTGCAGGAAAATAATAATTTTATGTCATCGGTGAGGTTTTTCAGTCACTTCATATTTAGCCGACTTTGGCTTTAAGTTAAGTATTTAAAAGGTCCATTTTGTCTAATTTTACAGATGACACAGAAAACTGATTCAAGCTGAAAGACGCACATTTAATATAATTAAATTATATTTTGTCTTTCTATAAAAAATGAGTTACTTTTATTTTTATGATAATCAATAGTTATTTTCATGATAATTATGATGATTGCTAAATTAATAAAAATTAAATCATTTTTTTGGACTCAAATATACGCGTCTGAAAACAAAATCGACGATCTGAAAACACTATCCCTAAAAGAAATTTAATTTAAAATATTTAATTATGCATTTTGAACGTCGTCGAATATTGGAAGAAATAAAATAGAAAAATTAGAAATTTAGAAGTTTATATTGTCTGCCAAAATTTTTACAGAAAAAAATAGATTTCGTGGTTTTACGACTCAAAAACAAAACAAAATCAGCATTATCATTAAAAAATGAAAAATTGTCTTGCAGATTTGAACCAAATAAATTATATCTAAAATAACAATCCGTTCATACGATTTTATAATTTCATAAGAATAAACATTGTATTTTATCTACATTGTATTTATAAAAAACATCAGCAAATTTCCGCGAAAATTTTGTAAAATATTCAGGGTATTTTTCCAGATGCATCCGAAATAAATTCTAGGCTGGAAAATCTGATAGAAATGGTAAAAAAGGCTTATTTCTGTGACGCGGAGTCCATAATGTCTTTATGTAAATTACAAGGGCTTTCTCTTGCTGGAAAACAAGGCCTTGTTTTATAAATATTAATGATTTTTATCTACCTCAATAATGGCAGTGCACTTATAATACCATTTTCTGTGCTCGTTAGGGTTTTTCGGAATAACTTTTTTTAACAAAAAAACAGCCCTTTACTCAATTATAGCTTAACTTTAATAGCGGCAGTCGCTTGATGTATTAATTTCCTATAAAAAAACAATAGTATAAATTATACGTGTAAAATATGTAAATATAGTAAATAAAGATTTCAAAAAAAATGTGTAAAAATTGTGATTTAAATTTTGCATTTGGTCAATTATTAATAACAAATTCGCTTTACTGGTATGTTTTCTTTACAATTTTTGTTTTAAATTATTAATTTGCATGAACTTCCATTTCCTTTATTATCATGGAAAATCATTATGAAGTTAACAGCTTTGTACCCATAATGATGATTAACTAAATTTCTAATATTTTTTATAATGGATTCATATTGAATGTACAATATATCATAGAAACTAAGATGGGGGCCCAAAGTCGATTCCAAAAGAACTATTAATATTTTGAATATTTTTTTAAATTCTCAATTAATTTAAGATTTTACTAACAAGAGAAATTATGTAGTTTATTTATTATTAACAATCAAGGGATTTTTAAAAATATTACCTCCCCTTGAAATATCCTCACATTTTTAAGTCAATTAATATTCTGTGATTAATTTTTTGAGCATAAGTTTTAGATTGTCTCTCTAGTCTGAATCTAAGGCTTGGGTTTCCTAGGGTGAAAAATATCCCATAAAAATTGTAGTAGAGTTGTTTTGCTATAATATAGACGCACGCCTAAGAATCCCAAGTTTTAGTTTAAAAATTGTGGCGACTGCGGTTCAGCAGCGTCGCATCAACGACACAATGCTGCCTTATTAGTCATGTTGTCAATTATTATTCATTGTAAATTAATTATCCAAATCTCGCCCGCTGGTGTGAAGATAACCACGAGATTCTACTAATGATTCAGTGGTGTTACAAGATGATATTGACTGTATTGCCGTATCAATTATCCAGCAGACCGCATAGTTTAATTGGTTCTAACGCTTATCTCTCTTGTCTCTCAATATCCTATTTCTGATTAGAATTACATGCCTCAATTCCAATACACACTGCCTATCTCAATAACTTTGCTATCAATCAATACGAGACTAGGGAAATTGACTAATTAAAATTTAACGTCTAAGATGCTACATACTAATAAAGGCATTTTAATATTATTTAAAAAATCGCCCTACCGTTATTCGCACTTATATTTTTTTAAACCAAATTTTTTTTCCATGATGTGATATTTGTGCTCTTCGATCGATGGAAAATGATCGAGGGGTTTGGTGGAAAAAGGGCGTATACTCAAATCGACACATTCGATATAATCGGATACAACATTCTATCTTTTTTATTATGATGCCATAACACGATCCAAAAGTAAGGGCTTATTTCATAATCCGCCACTTTGAATTTTATGATATTTACACAAAAATAAACATGTTTGACAAAAGCGTATTATACGCCCTTATTCCAACCAATCCATCAATTGTTGATTCATGTAAATTATTACAGAGTAGCATTATTTTAATAAAAATGTTGTTGTATAAATAGCAATGAACTGACACCTAAAGAAGAATTATGTTTATTGTTTTTATATTTTGGCCGGCACTACTACATGCGCATATTTTACATATGCTTCACACATACGTGGGCTGTGGCCACCTGCAACAATATAGTCCCTAAAATCCAACACTGGATAGCAACAAACATCCTCGTGATCACGTAAATTGTTTACATGTTTACATAATGACATTATTTGTCGTTGAATATACCCAGCAACTTTTTAATGACTCACTTAATCAAAATAATAATAAACTATAGAAGAATCTATTGAAGTTTTTATACGTTGGAACGTGGACGGCACTACATGCGCATACTATACATATACTTCACACATCCACATTGTGGTCTCTAAAATCCGACAATTTTTTTTTTTAAAAACATTGTCGGATTTTCTACCGCCTCTAATCGCAAATTCTATTGCGTGTACATGTATGAGTGACCGGACATGTTTGAATGTACGATGAAATATTGTATGGCGCTTCTATAGATCTTAATCTATCATTTGAGAACACTAACTCAAGTCTGTATCTTCTCTGATTGGTGGGATTCAAAATGCACATTGTTGTGTATAAAAAACTTTTTCTAAAATAAAATAAAAAAAGCTCCTCTCATTGATAATATTGAAATTATACATATGTCCTTATGTGAAGTATTTATTGCTTGTTTTTGATGAGGGTATCATTTTTGTCTGAAATATGTTCATTCATACAGGGATGAAGATAAAGGGCGTCCATCTTCGTCTGTCTCAAATGAGTAATAAAGATAGTTATTTGGAGGCCGAAGAAGCAGTGTGTAAAAGGCTGAAAGAAGAGGGAATTGTAAGACTTCATAAATTGATAGGTAGGCATCGTGTCACAGGGTGGAAAACATATGGTGGCCATTTGTTGGGGCGGCTTTCTCCCTTTTACTATCTCCCTTCACTCTGACAAATTACTGCTTTGGACATCGGATTTTTCTGTTTTTGTTTCGATTACCAGAGCCAATGTTTGCCGGATTGATGCGCCAATTCCCGAACTACACGACCGCTGAAAAAAATCAGGGCCTTTATGAATAAAAAATAAATATATTTCTTCCTGACTTGTGACTCTAAGACGGTTACATAATGACGTCAATCAATACATTTCGATCTTGTTTTATTTAAATTATGTCCAATAAATAAAAATAAATGCCTATTATGAGAAGTACGGAAAACTTCATTACAACTCCGCAAACCTATTGAACACAATTATAAAAAAATATTCATTCAATTACCTGATAATGTTTTTTCTTTATTATTATACGAGCCGAGTGACTATTTTTAGAAGATATTTTTAAAAGACAAAACATTGTATTCGGCTATCGAATTTTCGAGATGAAGATCAATTTAATTATTGATAGGAATTTTATTTATAATAACTGATATTTTTTATTTCAAAACTTAACCATTATTAAATAATTAAATATTTTAACACATTGTTTAAACCGCAAACAGAGATAATTATTAACCGAGTATATTTTAATGGAAATTATAGTAAATTTATTTACTTTACAATCTAGAAAATTAGAATAAACATTTTTTTAATTGGAGAGGAATTTGGACGCTTATTTTGGATTAGTTATTACGAATGAGAGATTTTGAATAATATTAATTAAATCCCGATAAATCGTCTTAATCCCGGTTTACTCTGATTCCCTGTATTGTAAGGTAAATACTGATTATTAACTCGGTGACCTGTGTAACTAGTAATAGTTAAGATCACCGATAAACAATTAATTATGTCTAAAATACCAAAATATAGATAAGTATATTATCAATAAATTCGATAAAGTTGGCAACCCTGTTTACACGCAATGAAAATCGGTGTTAAATTGCCTGCAAATTACACTGAAACTGAAACCCTCCAATGTTTATTGCTTCACACCGAATATATTTTCAAATCAATTTTTAGTCTGTTTCAAAGGCAATCAGATATGTGATAATGAGGTAGTTTTGTTGAGGCTTCCGAATCTAAGTTGGTGAGTATTTTTAGGGCTCCCAAGTCACGTAGGGGATTAAAAGTTGGTCTAGAACTTAGATAGTAGCGAAAATTCCGACAAATAAACTGGATTAGAGGCCCACGCCTTCAAATGGCTACGATTATATCGCCAACTTTACAAATCTATTTTCCACACTGAACAAACATCCTGAAATCACAACATATTGCACTGAAATCAACAAATATATGCAATTATTATTTTTTCTAACAACAAAAAAAGTTCAGATTTTTTTCCATCAATATGTGGAAAATATGTTATTGTGGGTTTTAGTAGAATTTCCACGATGAATCACCGAATAAATTAAATAGAATATACTTTACTCTTAATGCTCCTAACTAATTGCAACCTAAGTTGTGTCTTTACAAGAAGCTTATTTATAATAATATCATAGTGTAATTATAATAAAAGCTAATATGCCATATTAATTATATTAAATTTGTTTGCACCAAAATATAACAATAAAAAATGTTATTTGCAAAAAAAGTGATTGAAAGATAATAAATATGTTTACCCAAAAATGCGATCAGTTGTTGTCAGAGCTTTGAAAAGACATTAGACACTCTTATATTAATATGAAAAAAATACATTATTTAATAGTAATGATAATTTTTAAGGCTATTGTATGTCTTGGCTCGTTTTGGGATCCATTGGTAATTATTACGATATTATAAAGTGGTTTGATTATTTAATTTAATTGATTATTGATCAGGAACCGACAAGCTCAGTAATTCCCGAAATTTCAGAAGATGGATATTTATCAACAGTGTGTATAATTTTATATATTTTATTTAATTGTTGTAATGAGTGTTTTATTTGTTGCAAAAGGGCGAAATTTTGACGAGATTCGATTATAAATATGAAGAGTATTTTACCACAACTCAAGATGGTTATATTTTATGTATTCATAGAATAACAGGTAAAAAAGGAACACCTGATATTCCTGCAAGTGCCCCGACAGTCCTCATGATGTCGGGACTTTGTCTTCCAGATAATTCCTTCATGGGGGATAGTCCTCAAAAATCGTTAGGTTAATACAGTCACATATTATGATTGACAATATTAAAATATACTAAAATTGAATTGAATTTCCAGCAATGAATCTGGCCAATGAAGGCTTTGATATTTGGATGGGGAATTACAGGGGAACTAGGTATTCTCAAAATCACACAACTCTTACTATTGATGATGCAGATTATTGGAAATACGATATTTATGAACACACTGTAGTTGATATACCGACAATGATTGATTTTATACTTGAAAAAGTCAGCAAATCAAAACTACATTATATAGGATTCTCAGCAGGAGGAATAGGAATCAACAACCTTCTTGCTCTTAAACCAGAATACAATGACAAGGTTCAAGCAATCTATTATATTTCAGCAGCCATGTCCTTCAAGCATACTAAATCAATATACATCATCACAATGGCAGAATTATTGAGACCATTCGCCAAAGTAAACGAACACTATATTTATTTATGAGTGCCTATTTTTCTTTGATTGTATTTTTTTAGTTGCTCCCGCATGTGAACATTCCATCGTTGTCGTATTCAAATGATAGCGTCACTCAAATTTACGCAACATGTCAAAATCCAATATTATTTTACATGGCCTACAGATATTCTGAAGAAATATTTGGACCTTATGGAAAGAGCTATAATATTGTAAGTATATGTATTTATTTTGTACAGTAAATTTTCCTAATTATAACGCTTTGTTATTTGCCAAACAAGTGTCAAATTTCAGGGCTGTCACCAAATTGCACTTTTAGGCGAGACAAACATATGGAGCTCATATGTGTCTTAAGATGTCTCGACTCTTTCTGACTATTCGTATTCATTTTTATTCAAATTTGCCTTGCGCCATATACATATTTTCGATAGTATAGTTTTTTGACATGTTTGCCGCACATATATACATATTTTTGTTTGATATTTTTAAGTGGCAACACTATGAGTGCTGTCAATATTTTTTTATATTTTGTAAAGCACCTTTATATCATTCTAGAGAATATAAGTTTGGTATATGTTGAAACATGCTTTTAGGCCCTTTTTAGTATATTTTAATGATCGCATTAAAATTACATAAAAGACTTTAAAATATTTGAAGACTAGTTACGGGTTAAATATTAATAATTAGGGCCGATTTCTTTATATTGCTCTTAACTCATGAGCTGAGTGACTACGATTTATATGAATTCGAGTGATATCTGTATATTTCGTTTTTTCAAGCTGTGTCGAAGATGAAGCCGATCATAGTCGATGTTTAGATTGAAGCCGAAAGAGTTCGTCACGAAATGTCACTCGAATGGAGGGGAAATATAACAAGAGTTTTGATTTAGCTTTAGATATAGCTCACTGATATAGCCGAGTTTAGATTTGACAGTTCGTAGTACGAGATAAATCTTGAAGAAACGCATTTCGCGCGTAAATCGCCGAGTGACACGCGTTCGAGATTTACATAACTCGCGTTGAAGAAATCGGGCCTTAGATACAATTTTCCTTTAGAAAGTTATTGGGTGTTTCATAGAAATGTATACGATTACGAAAATAGGTTTGATTTTGGTTAGAATGGTGAGTTTTGTTAGGTCTCTTTCAAATTGTTTTCTTAGGATGCACTGTGGAGTTGCAAGACTGGCTTTTGAATAATATTGAGCCTCGAGACATCGCAAGACACTTATGATCTCCATTTGTGTACGCTTACTGAGATTTATATATTTTTTAAATTTAATCAGGATTAGAATTACTGCAGTATTTAGAGCCAAATCTTTATTTCAGACTAGATTCCCAACATATTCGAGCCAAAGTCTTAGTGGATGTCCCGTCGGAATGGGACTGGAATCAACTCAATATGTATATTTTGACCAATTTCAAATGTTGGACACAGGAGAACAAGGAAACCTGGCTAAATATGGAACTAAGAATCCTCCATTGTTAAACATGTCCTTGATTTTACCCCCAAAAGTGGTATTTTATGGTACCCAGGATTATATAGCTACTCGTGAAGACGTAATGTGGATGGCGGAATCAATGAATAATGTGAAAGCAGTAATTGAAATGGAAGATTACAATCACGCAATAACTGTATGTGGTGATATTAAAGTTAAAGTTGCAGATAAATTGGCCGCTTATATAAAACAACTAAATTAATAAAATATTACTACTGAGTTCATCCTCAAGTTATAGTATTGGAATAAAAAAAACAATTAAATACCAACCCATTTTATATAATGTACATTTATAGGCTACAGTTTTATTTTATTTTAGTGTGTAATTTTTTAAATGGCACTGTGAATTTATTGTTTAATTTCATTCATTATCAATATGTCATATTGGCTTTTATTATAATAAGTTTTCACATCATAATATCTTCTGATGAAGACATAACTTGGGTTACAATTAGTTAAGATTATCAAGAATAATATAATAATAATAAACAAATAAAATAAGCATATGATGATTTTATTATTACAAATTAGTTTAAGCAAACTTATATTTCATAAACAGAAGCTTAAAAATTGGAATTTGCTTTACACAAAAATTAATAATTATATTAAAAATAGTATAAAATACAAATAGGAAATAATATGCTAAGTTTTATCATGTAATAGTAATTAAAACCTTTAAATACTTTAACTTATCTATAATATTTCAATGTTAATACAAGTATGTGTTTTTTTTGCTGATAAATGTCAAATCACGGTCACGTTGTATCGGAAACTATTGAGTTTTTTTTAAATGATTAAAAACACATTTATATTTAAATTTTAATTGAATAATGTAGGCTATTCGATATAACGCTAGCTTAATATATTATTTCCTATTTGTGACACTTTATTATCAATATCCAACGTTAACTAAATTTATCAATAATTGGAGAACAATTAAAATGAAATTATTCATACAAATTATATATAAAATTCACGAGTAATTATCGACAAAATAAAAAAATGTATGTTAAACAATGCATAATATGGTAAAATTCCTGATAAGCTTGGGGTTAAAAAAAACACAATATTTAAAATGTATTCAGCGAACCTTGACGAAAAAATTGAATAAAAAGACTTTAAAGAGTGTAATTTATAACCAGTTGTTGGCAGACATTTGTCAGAGCACTAAGCACTCTTAGTTAAATATGAAAAATATACATTATTTTATACTCATCATAATTTGGAAGGCTTCAATTTGCCTCGGCATGTTTTGGGATCCATTGGTAATTAATTATTTCAATATTATTAACTGTGGTTAATTTTTTAAAATTATTTTAATTTTATCAGGAACCAACAAGCTCAGTTACTCCCGAAATTTCTGAAGATGGATATTTAACGACTGTATGTATAATTGTATATATTTAATTTTATTGTAGTAATGGGTGTTTTATTTCTTGTAAAAGGGCGAAATTTTGACGAGATTCGATTATAAATATGAAGAGTATTACGCAACGACTCAAGATGGTTATATTTTATGTATTCATAGAATAACAGGTAAAAAAGGATCACCTGATATTCCTGCAAGTGCCCCGACAGTCCTCATGATGTCGGGACTTTGTCTTCCAGATAATACCTTTTTGGGGGATAGTCCTGAAAAATCATTAGGTTAATATTATACAATCACATATTATTATTGTTTATATTAAAATATATTTAAATTGAATTAAATTTCTAGCAATGAATCTGGCCAATGAAGGCTTCGATGTTTGGATGGGGAATTACAGGGGGACTAGGTATTCTCAAAATCACACAACTCTTACCATCGATGATCCAGATTATTGGAAATACGATATTTATGAACACACCTTAATTGATATACCGACAATCATTGATTCGGTACTTGAAAAAATCAGCAAATCAAAACTACATTACATAGGATTCTCAGCAGGAGGAATAGGAATCAACAACCTTCTTGCTCTTAAACCAGAATACAATGACAAGGTTCAAGCAATCTATTATATTTCAGCAGCCATGTCCTTCAAGCATACTAAATCAGATTTAATTAGAAATGCAGCAGCGTTATTGAAACCAACTGCTACAGTATAATTTATTCTCATATTTTATTTAATTTTTATCGATCAATTTTAATTATTAATTTTTTTTAGTTGCTCCCGCATATAAATATCCCATCGTTGTTGTATTCAAATTATAGTGTCGCTCAAACTTACGCCGCTTGTCAAAATCCCATATTATTTAATATGTTGTATAAATATTCTGTAGCAACCTTTGGACCTTATGGAAAAAGCTATAATATCGTAAGTATTAAGTTGTTGTTTATTTTGACTGTGCAATATTTTTTTATTATACTTGTCAAAGGCTCAGCACTACATAAATCACCTCCAATCCAGGAAATCAGACTAAACCTAGTTTGAGATGATAGATTCTATTTTGTTAATTCTATTCCCAAATCTTTGTAATTTTTTTTCCACATACTCATAATGTTCCACATAATGTTGAGATCGAAAAAAGAGATAATTTCCCATGTTTCAATTTTATTGGAATATTTATTGTTAAATTATTTAGCTTACATTCCAGGAAATCACAGTTAGCCTAGTTTAAAACGTTAGATCGGGATCGGATTTTTTAAATATTATTAGTCGTAATTACCCATTGAATATATTTCCTTAGGCCGCAACGATGCCACTATAAAATTTCAATACGGAAATAATTTGCCATTATTGACCTTAGTTTATTATAATTTAAAATTTATACTACATTTAAGAAATCAGAGTTAACCTGGATCGAGAGGATTGATATTACACTATTATACTGTTTTGATGATATTAAATTCATTTGACAGTTCGTAGTACGAGATAAATATTGAAGAAACGCATTTCGCGCGTAAACCGCCGAGTGACGCTCGCGTTGAAGAAATCGTGCCTTATATACATTTTTCCTTTAGAAAGTTATTGAGTGTTTCATAAACATGTATACTATTACGAAAATAGGTTTGATTTTGGTTAGAATGGTGAGATTTGTTAGGTCTTTTTCAAATTGTTTTCTTAGGATGCACTGTGGAGTTGCAAGACTGGCTTTTGAATAATATTGAGCCTCGAGACATCGCAAGACACTTATGATCTCTATTTGTGTACGCTTACTGAGATTTATATATTTTTTAAATTTAATCAGGAATAGAATTACTGCAGTATTTAGAGCCAAATCTTTATTTCAGACTAGATTTCCAACATACTCGAGCCAAAGTCTTAGTGGATGTCCCCTCGGAATGGGACTGGAATCAACCCAATATGTATATTTTGACCAATTTCAAATGTTAGACACGGGGGAAGAAGGAAACCTGGCCAAATATGGAACTAAAAATCCTCCATTGTTAAACATGTCCTTGATTTTACCCCCAAAAGTGATATTCTACGGTACCCAGGATTACATAGCTAATCGTGAAGATGTAATGTGGATGGCGGAATCAATGAGTAATGTGAAAGAAGTAATTCCTATGGAAGAATACAATCACGCCATGGCGGTTTTGGCCGGTGATCTTAAAGTTAAAGTTGCTGATAAATTGGCCGCTTATATAAAACAATTAAATTAATATTTATTAAAATATCAATAAGACCTATTAGCTGTGTTCAATAATCATATTCTAAAAAGTCATTACCCTTTTCAATTATTAACAATTAATTAGGAAAAAAAATATTTACTAGTTCAAATTGAACTCTAATGATGCTTTATAATTAACATGTATTTTTAATGCTACAATATATATATTTAAGATTAAGCCTGTAAAATTACTGATTAAATCCCATTAACAAGGAATAAAAGGAGTAGGTCTTACAATCGAAGAATGGACTTATTTGGATTGCTACGCCAAAGCGTAGCAAAGGCTACTAAGACTCGAGTCAAAACCATTAATATAACAGTGTATTTATTAATATAAAATAAATGTTTAATTAATAATAAATAGATATTTGAAAATGGTTTTTTTATATATTTCTTTAACATGTCCAGTTTCATTCTGATTACGTTTTTCTTTCTCTCTCTCTGCAAAATCGATCCTTCTTATTAATTATTATTGAAAATAACACTAGTAGGCATTTTAAAAATAAAGTTTGCGTGACATATTTTTTCTATGTAACATTTTAACTTGAAAGTTTTTAATTGGATTGAAAATAAAAGTTGTTACAAGAATCGATTTAAAAAAAAATATTGAACTGTGTTTTTTTATCACCTGTTTCAAGCGACACGTATGCTTTTTTTATTAAGAATTTGGATATAACCGATAACATTTAACATGTGCTGTTTTTATGTCAAGTGTTTCAATACTTGTATTTTTTATAATCAATTGTATTATTCATCAAAATGGGCGGGAACTATTTTGCTTGAGTATAGTATTTTCTTTTTTGACACATAATAAATCAGTTGTTCACTTATTTATAATCAGAGTCTTTTAAACGATGATGATTTTCACACTGTTTTATAATTTCTTAAATTTTGAACTACATGCCATATTTTATATATTTTCATATTCATCTTCAACATATTATTTCAAGTACGATAATCAGATTTACTTATGTACTTTATACTAACTAATTGAAAGTCCTTCCAAGCTCTTTCACACTTTGATATTCCCACACACATTATAAATATAACATTTCAGATTATTAATATATTTTGTAAAATAAACATGTCTATATACCTATATATTTAAAAGTATTGTGAGGAGTATTTATAGTATTAATAAAAGAAATTTTTAAATAATTCATTTTACAGTAAAAAAATATTTATTTATGGTGCCATGGTCTGTTAAAATGTTTATAAAAATATATAGACTGAAAATTATTATTTATAAATTTGTTAATTAATTCTTCGTAATATGCTACTCCTTCTATTTAAATATTATAACTTAATTTGTAAAAACATATCATATCGCATTGATGTGTTGTTTTCGACAAATCGACAGAAAAATAGTTTTTTACGTTAACTACGTCACTTTTGTGCGAGTGTTGAAATGTTTTGTGATAAACAATAAAAATAGATTTTCTGATAAAATACCGTTAATATCTCATACACAATTATATTCGATTGTGGTTGAATTATTTATAATAACATGGCCTTTGTCGAAAGTAACATACCTATAATTTGGAGTATAGGTTGTGTTAGATTTTAGATAGATCCAAAGAGGCTTCCTAATTTATGCTACAGGAAACAAGATAACTTCTAGTATAGCCCAACCTCTACTAAGCTATTAACAATATGTAAATAGTTTCTAAAAATATTCAATATTCAATGTACAATAATATTCTAGTAAATGTACATATATTGTCCCCTATGATTAATACCAAGGTGATATTTTGGGTAAAAAATGAAATACATCATCGATATTGCGTTTTCAGCGGACCTTGACGAAAAAATTTTATAAAAAGTCTTTGAAATGTGTCGTTAATAATCATTTCTTGTCAGACGTTTGCCGAAGCACTAAACACTTTAAGTTAAATATGAAAAATATACATTATTTAATATCAACCATCATTTGGAAGGCTTCACTTTGTCTCGGATTATTTTGGGACCCATTGGTAAATAATTATTCCAATAGAATAAAATGTGATTTTATTATTTAATTTATTTGTATTTAATCAGGCACCGACAAGCTCAATAACTCCTGAAATATCCGACTTTGGATTTTTATCAACAGTATGTGTAATTTTAAATATTTTATTTTTTTGTAGTAATGCGTGTTTTATTTGTTGTATAAGGTCGAAATTTTGAGCAAGTTCAATTATAAATATGAAGAGTATTTTACAACAACTCAAGATGGTTATATTTTATGTATTCATAGAATAACAGGTAAAAAAGGATCACCTGATATTCCTGCAAGTGCCCCGACAGTCCTCATGATGTCGGGACTTTGTCTTCCAGATAATACCCTTTTGGGGGAAAGTCCTGAGAAATCGTTAGGTTAATACAATCAGATATTGTGATTGACAATATTAAAAAATATTTAAATTTAATTAAATTTCCAGCAATGAATCTGGCCAATGAAGGCTTTGATATATGGATGGGGAATTACAGGGGGACTAGGTATTCCCAAAATCACACAACTCTTACAATCGATGATGAGGACTTCTTTAATTACGATATTTATGAACACACCGTTATTGATTTACCAACGATCATTGATTTCATCATTGAAAAAGTGGCAAAACCCAAACTCCATTATGTAGGATACTCAGCAGGAGGAATAGGAATCAATAACCTCTTAACTCTAAAACCTGAATACAATGACAAAGTTCAAGCAATTTATTATATTGCATCATCCATGTCTTTCAAACATACCAAATCTACCATACTTAGAAGGACGGCAGAGTTGTTAAAACCAGTAGCTAAAGTATGTTATTATAGGATACTATTGTACATTTTCAACATTTGTAATAAATTTTAATTTTTAGGCATTACCGCATATTAGTATTCCATATATGATGTTTAATTATGAAAATGTGGAGCTGGCGTATTTTGTAAGTCAAAATCCAGTTTTGTTTCATTTGATGTACAGATATTGTGAGGCTGCATTTGGACCTTCTGGGAAGTCATATAAATTAGTAAGTATATGCGTTGAAAAAATGATATATAACGGTGGTCCGATATATATAATGTTTTTTTATAAAATAAATAAATAACCAACATTTAATGTTAAACGCGTTGTCACAGAGACTAATACTGACCTGTTTTATCTATTTATCAGTCTTAATTTTATTTCCATGTATTGATGAGTACTGCAGTATCATCGTGGGATAGCTTTATGTATTAAATAATTAAAATAATTAATGATTGTAGTGTAATGCTAGGCACACACGTTCCGGTTTGGCTGAATATTGCACCATATTTTGGAGCGTGTATGTACAGCATAAAGTCGGCCATACATTACAGTCAAAATTAAATAAATTTGGATTTTACATTCGGTTAACGGTTAGATTCGGTAAACGGTTACCTATCAGGTGATGTGCCAAAGTCAAATGAATATTGTAGTATTACATCTCTTTTCTGTATATCGCTCTATTCTTCTTAAAGCGATATAAAGACAGTAGTATAACGATCAATTAATCATAATGAAGTTGAATTGAATCGTTTGACATTGGCTCATCTCTGAGTATACAAGTTAATTAGTTTAAGCCCATCCCGTATATACACTTCATGCTGTTGTTTATATTAACAAAAAACTCAATTTGAGGTCAGTGTTTTGCTTAAGCGGTTAGGAAAAATATATTTTCAAAGGGAAAAAAATATGTATTGAGCACACACGTTCTTGATAAAACTCAATGTTTTTATTTAAAAAATTTAACTTTCCAATACATATTAACTAACAATTATTTTTAGGCCAAACTCCCAACATACTTAAGTTCGACCTTTAGTGGATGTACACTTGGAATGGCACTGGAAGCCACTCAATATGTATTTTTTGACAAACCGCAAATGTTGGACGTTGGTGAAATTGGAAACTTGGCCAAATACGGTACAATAAAACCACCAGTGTTAAACATGTCCTTGATTGAACCCCCTAAAGTGGTGTTCTATGGCACCAAAGACTACGCAGTAACCCCCAAAGACGTAAGGGCGATGGTGAAT
This sequence comes from Agraylea sexmaculata, assembly GCA_022606485.1. NCBI lineage: Eukaryota > Metazoa > Arthropoda > Insecta > Trichoptera > Hydroptilidae > Agraylea > Agraylea sexmaculata. The sequence continues at coordinate 40,669 of JAGTTH010000964.1, forward strand.
TCAATGAGAAATGTGAAAGCTGTAATCCCCATGGTGTCTTATAATCACGCAATGCCGATTTTGGCCCAGGACCTCAAAGCTAAAGTGACTGATAAATTGGCTGATTACATAAGACAATTAAATTGATCATTGTAAATAGCATTTCACCTGTGGAAAAAACTGAAAACTGTAGGTAATATTAATAGAAATTAGAACTATAGGACTGAATTAGTTTTTCGCTGTCTTTTAAGGCTTTGGTTTCCTAGGCGTACGACGCAACGCTGTAAATGTACTTTTTTTTTAAATCAATAAAAAATCTAATCCCGTCTTTACAGTTAGGGCGACGCACGTCTAGGAAACCATTTCTTACCTCAAATCTTATTTAAATAAGCTGTTATTAAATGTAGTTATTACCTTTAGATCTCACGTAGTTTAGGTTCAATATATTTTACAGTCAAATTCCTTATTTCCAAGCATTTCTAATTTTCAGCATATTTATTATTACAGCATTTTGTATTTATTTAAATATTAGCCAATACTTTCTTCCTTAAATACTTCAATATTTCCACTGTTATTTATTTATTGTATCAAATAAAATTGTAATTAAAAGTATTATTTTTTTTATAAAAGTATCACGCAAGTCCCCATTAAAAAATGAAGTTGTTGGGCGTAAAATATCTCAGTATATCGTGTCTAAAGTGTGTCACATTAAAAGTTCGTTAATTCTTCATAAACTACCTTGGCTTGTGCAGTTAATATTTTTTATACACACAATGGTTATAAAAAGGGGAGATTGATAGAGTGCTCGCCTTTAAGCATTTTTAATTTGAATAACAAAACCATAAATAAACCAACTGCGTGATACGATGAGGGTGGAATTTTTTTAAAGGAAAACAGTGCCTAGTAAGTAATCAGAATCATTAATTTTTAATTAATCATTTTGGGTTGTGTAATAAATCAGTAGTTGACTTATTTATAACCAGATAGTTGGCTGAGTAACGATCAATTCCATAAAGCATCAAAGGTCAAATTAAACTATATAATTTATCTTTTATCTTCCCACAATATATGGGGTTCTTTGATTTAGTATAATAATTAAACAGACATTCATTTATATTAATTTTGATGGTCTTATATTGGTTTAGTTCCAAAATAGCTCCTGATTCGCTTTAAGGCTCAGGATTAGTACTACAGAAACAGTACTTATACTTAAAAGGCATAAAAATAATTCTTGTTAAATCCACTAACAAACAAAAGCTTCGAAACAAGTTAAAAATGCCAAAATAAATACAAAATGTATATGATTGACAGTTCATAATTTTACAGTTAAATATCACTCAAATTTACATTACGGTAACCACGAGTGATATTGCAAGACTTATGAGTTTTTATCCTGGCTAAAATTTGAGAATTTACATATCAGTATGTTTTTGGCCAAAAATCCCTTGAGTAACTATTTTTTTTTTTAGAATTTCAATAGTTTCGTTGAATGTCGAAATTGCACAACCATTGAATTTGTATGGATTTTAATAGTAGGTCGTGACAGTGTTAAGACCCTTATGAGTTTCATATGTGAATCATGTTTAAATTCAAAGCCATTGGAAATATAATTCGAATTATTCGATATGCTGTTAATATTTGAGATGCCCCACGATCAGAGATGTGCCAAGATCAAACGAGTATTATGGTGCATCCATACACTCGCGCCAATGCATGCGATGTTCGCGCAAATCAATATTGTTAAATAATATTAATATTTGTGATTCAGATGATCGGTGTTTGAAACATTTAATTTAATAATCACCACATGAATCAAGGCAAATATTGTGAAATTTGCCATCTACACTCTCGCTATTTATTTATATTCAAGAGTGTTTGTACGTTCCATTACACTGACTATATCTGTCTTTATATCTCTATTTTTAAAGAGGATAGAGCGCTATAAAGAAAAGTAAGAGGTACTTTACTACAATATTCGTTTGACTTCCACACGGTTTCTTCATATAACTCTAAATTCCTGGGCTGCGTGACTACGAATTATATGAATTTCGGGTAAAATTTGTACATTCCGTTTCTTCAAACTGTGTCTAAGTTAAAGCCGATGCTTAGATTGGAGGCATTCAGGTGCAGCCAACATGAACTGAAGCGTCGAGTTCGTCAAAAATGTAGGGGGAAATATAGCACGAGTTTTGCTTTAGCTATAGCTCGCTGATATTGCCGAGTCAAGATTTATAATACGAGCTAAATCTTGAAGACACCCTGGCCATGTGGAGTTTGCCGGGGTCTTGCAATGTCTATCCTCTTCTATGCAGATAAATATCAAAATGGGGGACCAAGCAGATGAGCTTGAGCAACATCGCAACGGTATGAGTGTTTTGCTTTAGGTTTCTTCAACGCGTGTTAAATCTCGAGCACGTGTCACTGAAAATAAAATAGTCTTATGTATATTCAAATAAGCAAAATGCCGATAAGAATGCCAGACAATGAATGAATACATATTAAGATGGGAAAACAAGCAGACGAGTCTGAGCGACACCGTAATTGTCACACTCAGACCGTCGATGTCGCTCAGGCTCGTCTGCTTAGTCCCTCATATTTATGTTTATCTGAATAGAAGAGTAGAGGCATTGCAAGACCCCGACAAACTCCATATGAGTCGGTTTCTTCAACGCGAGTTAAATCTCGAGCACGTGTCACTCGGCGATTTACGCGCAAAATGCGTTTCTTCAAGCTTTAGCTCGTGTTACTAACTATCAAATCTTCACTCGGTGGTATCAGCAAGCCATAGCTAAATCTCGAGCTCGTGCTATATTTCCCCCTCCATTCCAGTTGCGTGACAAATTCGATGCTTCGGCTCAAGTCGCCTGTATGCAAGTTTACTTGAATGCTTATGATACTAATATCGGGTATGCTCGGCTATAGCTTTAGTATCGATTGAAGAAACGAAATGTTTGTATATGACACGACGTTCCTATAATCTGTTGTCACGTTGATCACGATTTAACTCGCGCTGAAAAAACCGGCCCATACTGTTACTAAGGATGTTTCAATGCCCCAGCCTGTACAAAAATTGAGTTCAAATGATGTAGGATTATATAAAAATTCGGCCATATAATGTGTGCAATGGGCCTCTACGGCATCTAATCGCTGGGTTATTGAGTGTGAGCGGGTTAAAAGTGGAATCGATTCGTAATGTTAAAAGGGTGTGGGGGTGTTAGGGCGTGTCGTGTAAAGCCTCCTGGCCTGGCACAAGTCTGGATAGTCATTATAATGTCGCTGGACCGAATAAGCCATTAATCCATTTTACACCATCCCAAGGGTAGCAAGCACACCCCAATGCCACAACCTGTTTCATAATTTTTCTTATCGCATAGTGCGTGTCTGCCCACTGTGAAAACGATATAACGAAACCCAACAATAAATCACCGTGTTAACAATTCGTTACTGATATAATAATTGGATTTTTAAATAGATAAGCAGACGGAGTATTAGAGTGTACATTGGAATTAGGACGCTATTTTACATATCACAAAAAATACTTAAATAAACTATATAAAAACACCACCTATTATAAAGAGCATCATTCAGCTCGGAACCTTACACTTAAAAAGGATTTAAAATTAATTTTATAAAAAATATTAACCAGCGCAAAAGTTCAGGGGATAAGGTGCGTTACAAATACTGTGGTCATGGTTTAAATCCCGCTCAAGTGAATATATATATATATATATATATATATATATATATATATATATATATATATATATATATATATATATATATATATATATATATATATATATATATAGTCAATTGAAAAAAAAAATAACCTATAACTCAATATTTTACATCTGTTTTCATATGTTATTAATAAATAAATATGAATACTTAAAACATCTTATCGTTGATGGTATTATAGAATTATGACTCGGAAATAATATTAATAAAATCCTGATCGTCTTGATCTAGGTTTACTGATATCCTGTATTGTAAGGTAAATACTGATTATTAAGTCGGTGACCTGTGTAACTATTTATAGTTAAGATCACCAACAGACAATTAATTAACACGTTGTTGTGTCTAAAAATAACAAATTTTATAGGAAAATATCGTTCCAGATTCACTCTGTCTTTCTGGATCGTAAGGTATGTATTGAAATAAAATTGTATTTTTAATTATTAAAAAATGGTATATATAAGTGCTTTCTTATCATTATAATAATTATTTTCAATAAAATAAATACAATCAGTTCCATAACCACGAAGTCAATTTTGACTAAAACGATGGTTTAAAATATTTGAATAGGAACAGATTATCAAAATGTAATAATAACAAAATTTATTAACAAATTATTAAGGCACGGATTTTTATATGCGTTCAATTAAAAAAATCAATATATTACTGAAAAATAATAAAATAAATATAAATAATATAATGTCGAGATCGTGGTTAAGAAACTGAAAGCCTCAATTTGCATATATAGTCATATTTTCAATTAAAAATATGAATAACCAAAATATCGATGGGAGTTTTAGGGTTCACCATAATCGGCTTAATTCTGTAAGTGAAGTCGATACGCAGGTACAAAGAATTTGATGAAATTTCGCATAAAGGATAGTATAAATTTAGGTTGATATAAAATAATTCGAAACAGTTCCGGGGTCATATTGTTTCAAAGTTAAATTATTCAAAATATGTTTCGGGTTGTGAGTTAGTTTTTCTTGAAGTACCTAGTTTTCGTATCGGTAACGACAAAAAGATTGTTTCGGCCGATAAAATAGCGATTTTGTCGCTGTTTCCAACTCGAAATCCCCCGATTATCATCTGATCAAGATTCCAACTTGAAGTTTTACACACGGAATTACTTGGCCATTTATTAACATTTATTTATTAATTAGAAAATTTCACATTGTGTACAGAACACTCATGAATGGAAATACAGAAGGTTAAAGTAAAGGCATAGTTGAATAATTAACACAAATAACATTTGTCGATGACGTTAATTAGAACGTGTTTTAGTGGATAACAAGTTTTTGTATGAAGATTCTCTGTTGTTTGGATATCAGAGTTGCTTTGTATTCTAATAATATTACTACTACTATCGAAGTAAATTAATTAATAAAAACACACAAAATTGATCTAAATTAAACGTGAGGTAAACACGACAAAACGACTTTTATTACTTTGAGGGTGCAACTACTTTAAATTAATCCGATAAGCCTACCCAAAAGATAATTTCCATTATAATATATAACGAAATTAAATCCACATTTATTTACGCTAATAATAATAAGACGCTGAGTTGTTATTTCAATTTAATCAACTTAAAATGTTTTTGTATGATATTGGTGGCTTTTTATTAATTTTCGAATGTATGACGTACAACATATTTTCAGGGTGACTACAATTTAATGCACAAGGTGTAATTTTATCTTTTAGCAATTTGTCAAATATAATATTTTATTAACAGAGGTTTTAGAATAAAATTATGTACAACAAGTTTTTAATTGAAACTGAAATATTTCAAAGCCTTTCAAATAATGCCAACATGAACACAAAAAATAATTAAAACGACCCAAATTATTTTTTATTAATTAAGCAATTTATTAGAGGTCAACGAACTACGCACATTATCTTAACAGTGTTGCCATACGATACTAACACCATACAATCATATTTAATAATCAAAGATGTATTATTAACACAAAAACTTATCTACAAATTGACAATTTACAAAAATACTAAAATAGTGTACCTTTATATATATATTATCATGCCATATTTGATTTGATTAAAATAAAAAAATAGTAATATTCACATAATATATTTGACCCAATCAATCTATTATTTAGTTTTAAGCATAATACTTTGTATTTTTTTTGTTAATGTAGAGTATTCTTGTTATTGTTTATTAATCTTCATATCTGTAAATGGTTTTTTTTATTTTTTTTCCATACTTTTTATTATTTAATATTAAAGTATCTCTAATGTCACATAAAAATGTTATTCTCATGTTAGTTAAAGGTAAAAAGATTTATATATTCTGTCAACATAACAAGTCTAATTCATAAGATGTTTTGCATTATATGTAAAATTCAAATTAAACAAAGAAATTGTAATAAATATA